>PVHP010028518.1:0-23084 GCA_004024765.1 Zapus hudsonius | reverse complement strand
GGGATAGGTGGGTGGGACAGGTGGGTGGGGACAACCTGAGAACACCTCATTGGGGGGGTCCTGAGTGGCGGGAAATACGTGATGCTAGCCACGGTGGGGATGGATACAAGGAAGTTTTGCTCAATGGGGATGGATACAAGGAAGTTTTGCTCAATGCCAGTCCTGCTGAGATGGGGGATGCTGGTTTCGTGGCCAGCACATGGGGGTGGGAGCTAGGGTAGGTGGAGCTGGGAAACACCTACCAAGTTACGGGGTTTCACCTTACACACCCTTGACCCTTCACTCTCAGCCCTAAGTAGCAGAGCCAGTAATTAATGTCCAACAATCGTAGACTGACCAATAGCTCCTTGATTGGCAAGGAGCTCTATATATTGTGCTTTCATTTCTGCAATAAAGAGAGCGAGAGCAAGCACGTGTTCTTCCACCCTTAAGCAGCTTGTGTGTGTTTTTCTGATCACTGCCTCTGCGGTCGGTGGGGGCAGTGACAAGTGGTGCCAAAACCCGGGAAACGAAAAGGGAAACGAAAGGGAAATGAACAGGAAAGAAGGTAAGTGATATGAGGCTTGCCAAGTGGGCAGCTAAGGTTCATGGTAGAAGCGAAGGTTGTGAGGCTTGCTGAGAGGGCAGCTAAGGTTCGTGGTAGAAGTGACGAGATTAAGGTTCACTAAAAGTGACTATGAGAAGGTTCACTGAAAGTGACTAAGTTTCACTGGTAGATTGAAGAGAGTAGAAGTAGATAGTAGAAAGATGGGCTCCGAAATTTCACGGACCCTCATGGAGGCTCTCCTTCGGGCCCTTTCAAAGGCGATTGGGACTCTATTAAAAGCATTGACAGCTCCCAAAAAACCTGAAATGGAAAGATTGAATGAGGAGGAACTAGATGGAGATGAATTGGGAGTTGGGTTCAGAAACCCTTGTTTGGAAACTCCACAAACTGGGGTGAGAGTGGAGCCAACAGTGCCGCCACTCCCTTATAATTATGCTGGGGAGTGTTCCAGTAAAATGGAACACCCATGGTTAGGACCAACTTGCTTTCCTGTATTCGAGAATGCCCAACAACAAGCATATCATCAACCTCTAGATTTCAAAATTGTCAAACAATTGAAGGAGGCAGTAATCACTTATGGGCCTCAAGCTGCCTATACAATATCTATGTTAGAATCATTGACAACATTCAATCTGGCACCTTTAGATTGGGTAAACATTGCAAGAGCCCCTTTATCTGGAGGTCAATATTTATTATGGAAAACTGCTCATGTTTGCTTAAAGACTATAGAACAGCATGCTCCTTAGTTTCTGGAGGAGGCAAAGGGAGCGGTGGATTGGCATCAGGTCCATGGCGGCGCTGGGCCTGAGTGAGCTGGGGTGTGTGGTGGCGACTGTCCCGCAACCCTGCCCGGTTGTCGCGCTCCTGACCCGCGGAAAAGCACGCCGCCCCGAGGCAGTCCAGTCCCTGCCGCGGCCCTACCGATCTGCCGAGCTGTGACCATCTGGACCCAAGGACTGCGCTCCGTGTGCCCCAGGGCGGCCAGGCAGTCGGGCAATTTAGACAAAGAGCTCTGTGAACTCCCCGCCAGGATGAGCTGGTTGGGAGTCTTGGTGG
Organism: Zapus hudsonius; assembly: GCA_004024765.1. NCBI lineage: Eukaryota > Metazoa > Chordata > Mammalia > Rodentia > Dipodidae > Zapus > Zapus hudsonius. Next base: position 21,481 of record PVHP010028518.1, on the reverse strand, counting down.
GGAATTCTTAGTTTTTCTCCCTTCTCTGAGATGCAAATTCAGCCCCACACAACAGTAAAGTCACAGGACCCAGTGCTCAGAGCACTGTGCTTATGTCAGGAGGTCGGGCTTGAAGGTCTGAAAGATGTAATTTAAATTTATAAGGCTTTTTCTCTGTCTATGGATTTGGTACAAGGAAATCTCTGGTTTGGGTTATAAAATGTCTGCTAACTATATACAAAAGTGATATCTTTCAGTCAGTCTAAAAGGCAGGTTTTTCCGCCTTGTCAGAAATCCAGGTGCAGGACCCCTGGGGCTGACAATCACTCAAGCAAGGCCAAGAGTTAGCCCCAAGGAGTACAGCCTTTTGTTTGAAGGGAAGGCCCTGCAGGCTAAATTCAATTGATTTGGTTTCTGGTCAATTTATAAAGCTTTTTTCCTCTATAAAAGCCTTGTAACACATGTGACAGAGCTGAGACAGGAGGATGACAAAATGCTTAATTGACTAATAAAATTTCCTCCTTTTGTGTTGTTGAAGACATTTTCCCACTTCTATCATGTTTGGATTTTAACTATAATACAGATTTCTGTCTTCTCAGGTTAACCTTGATCAATTTTGAAAATTCTACCAATGGGAAAATTGTCATATATATCCAAAAGTTTCAAGGTAACATTCTAAAATATAGTAAATGTGAATGCAGCTTGTCTCAGAGACCATTATGTTTTGCCTATACTGTTTTAAATTGTGCAACATGAAATTATTAGCAGGAGATATTTTATAAACTCTAAATATGTGCTAATACTAAATGGGTTGTCAGTTTTCCTAAAATTATATTTATAGAGGTGTTATATATGAGAAATGCCTGTGGTTTCTCTGAATTCTATAAGGTATAAAAAACTAAATGCCTAGACAAATATGTGTTGGATGTCAATTTCCCTATGAAAGCCAATTACTAGGGCTCATGGACTTAACAAAAGAAAGAGCATATACTTTTGTGCTCCACTGGCTTTTGACTTTAGGACAGAGTTCTTCTGAGTCAAAAAAGAGACATAATGTTTCTTTTCTCATCTTTTGCTCAATGGTTAGAGACATTGGCTGCTACAAGTACTATATGTTTTCTGCTTGCTTATAAATAAAAAAGAAGGGGGAGAATGCCCATAGAAAGTATCTTTCTTAATTTTGGGATTTTTTGCAGAAAGGCTAGTCATAGCAAGTTATTAAAAAAGTGACTGTCATAGGCTGACTACTGCTACCACTGGACCTGATCACTCCAGTTGTAGCTGTGGGCTCAGTGACTAAATACACAAAGGGAATTCTTGGGGTACTCACCCAGACTAGCTATGTTTCTTTGTCAAGGACAAATTGAGTTTTTGGGATGGAAATTGCTTACTCGTATTGATTTTCTAGGATGGGTTCTCACATCTAAAAATATTGTGAGTTTTAAGGAGATGGCTCTATTTGTTTATGCTAATACTACCAGGTGGTCATCATTTGACTTGTAAGGTTTAATTCAGTCATTGTGGCTTCTATCCTCCTATTAGATAAATGTGTTGGAATAACTTAATTAAGCTAACAACATTGGTTGTCACAGGTTTTCCTTTTAAAAAATTTGGCAGGATTGGACCCTACTTTGTTGTGGATGATCACAGAGTTTCCATCTAAGATATTATTTTAACAATAGTCTTATTTTGTGTACTCGAACTAACTCTTTAAGATATTCCCTACTCCAGGGTACAAGTTTAGAATGCTACTAAGTACAATACTGCAGTCATACTATGGATACCTCAATATATTCCAGTTCCTGTTGATGTTGATTCTCTTCATACATCAATTGCAGTTCGTAAGAAAAGAACTTCTGTCATCATTACTGCTATAGCCGTTTCAGCTGTGGCGGCTACTATGGCTGGTGTCGCTCTTGCTACTTCGGTTCCTACAGCACAGACTCTCAATAATCTTTCTTCTGCGACTGCTCAAGTTCTGTACACCCAAAATCAACTAAATGGACAACTTAAAACTGGACTTACAATTCTTTTTTTTTTTGAGGTAGGGTCTCGCTCTAGTCCAGGCTGACCTGGAATTCACTATGTAGTCTCAGGGTGGCCTTGAACTCATGGCGATCCTCCTACCTCTGCCTCCCGAGTGCTGGGATTAAAGCCATGTGCCACCACGCCCGGCTGGACTTACGATTCTTAATCAACGGATTGTTCTTGTACAAGAACAACTTAATATTGTTAGATAATTATATATTCGGTTTTGTCCCTTAGAGTTGGAATTGCAGGGGAGGAAAAGGATTAGTAAGAATCCATCTTTTCAAAGTACTCATATATTTGTATGTTTTTGTGCATATGTAGGTGTGTGCACATGTATGTGGAGGTCAGAGAACAAACAAATTCTGTCATTCACCAGGTACACTATCCTTTTTAAGACAAGTTTGTCATTGGCCTAGAGCTCACCAATTAGCTCAACTGGCTGATCTCTGCCTCCCTAGTGCTGGGATTACAAGCAGATGCCACCATATCTGCCACATTTTGCATTGATTCTGGAGATCAAACTCATGCAAGGCAAGTACTTTATTAACAGAACTATGTTTCCAGCCTCACCAGAAACCACATGGAAGAGTTTGAGAACACATTGGTCTATAGGTAGGATTTCCTTCATAAGGAAGCAGATCAAGGTGGGGAGATGTGAAGTAAAGTACCTCCTGCGATGGGTTTTTATTATGTCATCTTGAATATTAACTCCAGATAATATGACTGCTTGCTCAGCATAAGTAGTATGGAGTCTCACTGCACTTTTTTTTTTATTGAGATGCAATTTATGTCCTGTGAGCTGCATAGATTATTATTGTAAAACCCACTGAGTTGTGACAAAAATAATATACTTCAGCCAAGATAAAGAAGCATTTAATCATTCCAGAAAGTTTACTCATGCCCCTCACCTGTCATAGACCTCTACACTTGTGTGTGTGTATGTGTGTTTGAGGTAGGATCTTGCTTTAGCCCAGGCTGTCCTGGAATTCACAATTGTAACATTTTGTAACTATTATTCTTTTCCTGGAAACTCACTAAGAGGGGATGTTGTTTTATCCCATCCATTTCATGAGTTCTTTGAAAGTGTTACCGCAGCTTGGATGTCTATTTGTAGCCTGTGTAAAAGAAGTTTGAAGTCCTTTCAGTAATATTTCCCAGCTATGGTTCATAAATAGTAAGAAATAAACACCCATTTAGTGAACTGTGGCCAATACATAAAAGACCACACAAAATAGAATAACATAAACTAGGACGCAACAGAAAATATTATATGCATTGCATGCAATGAGGGAAAATATTGCTTTGTGATATTTTGTTTAAAGTATATATTTTGAACTGTGATTTAAAACTGCATGTCTTAGGTTACATTCATGTGTTAGAAAAAACATCACACAGTATTGTAGAATGATGGAGCCTTCCATACAATTGTGACAGGTCAGGCATCTGCAGAGAAACCCCTCCCCTTGAGTGGGAGGTGTCTAATTAGAGCTACAACCTAGGTGCTAAAACTGATTGGTCAGATATGAACCAATCAGCTTGTCTGTCTGACTTACCTGGGGAAAACTTAAATTAACTTCCCTAAAAGAAAGCCCTCTCTTCCCCACATGGCAGGCTAACAGAAGGACTTCTGAATCTCCTGGCCTTAGGAAGGTAAGGCCTACCCCACCCCATTAGCTGGGGTGGGGGAAGGCTCCAGACTTTTTCCCTCATGAACCTCTCTTTCTCATGATGGGAGCTCTCTGTATCTTTTCCTCCTCTGCTTGTTTAGCTGAACAATATAAGTTCTGTTAAACTCTCTGACACATGTTTTCCCCACACTGGTGGCTGGAGAACTCTGTAACTTCCCATGTTCCCTTAAATAATTAAGTCTCCCACTATATCTTACTATCTTGTTGTCTATGATATTAATAATTCAACTTTATAGACAAGAATCTAGGTACTCCTCAAATTTTGGGGTGCATTAGAATTTTGCTGGGCATTATCTAAATTCTAACCCCCAGCTCACCCCATTACACAATGGGATAATCAGAAAAAAAAAAAAAAAAGACAATGGCCTCAGGTCTGTCAGCCCTGTAACCTAGAGTAGCCTCTGGGCTGGATGGAAGAAGAATAAAGAGAATGGCTGGAATGAAAAGCCCATAGTACTCATTTCTGCAGTCATCCATCTATTGACCCATTTCACAAGCACTCAGTGAGTTCTCCCAATGATGAAGCATAACATTGATTTTAAAGATACAGAAAATATTTTAAAAAATGGTTTTTCTCAACTCATAGTTTAGATGGCAGAGAACTAATTAACCAGATATTTCTATCGCAGTGGGAGGAATTCTATAGCAGAGCTATTGTAGGTAATATGTGAAAGTTTATAACCAACCCCAGATAGGATAGGCCTGGGAAATTTCCAGGAAGATGTCATGTCTGTCCTGAGCCTTGAAGTTTAAATAGTTGTCATTAGGCAAAGAAAATAAGAACAGTATGTCTGTCTTACAAAATTAGGAATGATATATTCTTAACCACTGAGCAATCTCTCCAGCCCAGGAATGATATATTCTTAACATAAAAGCTAGAGGGAGCAAGAGGTTTGAAAAACATACAAAAAACGTGAGTGGGCTTCTGTGGTTCCTAACTGGGATCAGTTGGAGATGAGTGCAAAAGGTGGTAAGCAGCAGGAATATGGGCATAATGTTGTAGAAATTCCTGGTGAGAAACAGACAAAACCATTTCAGCAAGAGGAGAGTGGAGTTACATTTATTTACACCAGCCAACCAAGCATAGATAAAGCATTTGGCCCCTAGCCCCTGTTACAAAGGGGTTTTATAGGGCGCAGAGATGTGTACGTGACATTAGGCATGTAAACTAACAAGCACAGGGAAGCAGATGCCTAATCTAGCAATTTACATTGTGCAACGGGTTCTGGAGAAGTTCAGATAATCCTCCCCAGGTATTCTCCTGCCTCATCTTTTTCCTAACTTCCTTATCACAATTAAAGCAATTTGTCTCACTGAATTTCAAAGCTCTGGTAGTTTTTCATCTCATGCTGTGTGACTGGCCATCTGTGGCTTGCAGAATGTAACAATGAATAAGGAGGGAGGACAGGAAGCTCACACTCATTTTGCTATCATAATAAAACTAGAATGAGGCCAGGAGAGAGAAGAAATAAGGAGAGAGGAGTGGAGGAGTTGTCTGACAGGTTAGGGAAGGGACTGAACATCTGAGGTGGGGGAGGGGCTCAGAGGGTAGAGGATAGAGAGGGTGGGGAGGGAATTATACAAAAGTTAAGACAACATGAATCAGTTCCATAGAAACCCTCATTCTGTCTAGCATTCTATAAGATATAACTACCATTAAAGGGGGAGGGACAGTCTGGATAGAAAGTGGAAAAAGTTTAACTTTAAAACCATGGACTCTGGCTGGTAAATCCACAAGCCAGAATTAGGTTGCCCTCCACAGTGTGCTGTTGGCTAGGGAGACTCATGAGGTCTCTAAAACAATGTAGGACACTGTCAAAACACATGATTTCCTGCCAGAGCTAAAAGGTAAGACCCTATTTCTGAAGACACCACAGGCTGCCATCACAGGACATTGGAATATCATGCTGGAACCAAAAGGAAAACTAGCTGCCTCCTGACTGGTCCTCATAGTGCTGGAAAGCCTTTGGGAGCCACTGGAGGACAAGAGCCACCAACAACATGAACAAGTAGAGGATCCTTCAGACTACGAAATCAACCAGCTGACAAGAAGTACACACTTGTGCAATAGTGGCATACAGTCTCTGTGAGAAGGATTAGGAGAAAGACCCTCCCACAGGTAGATAGGAATGTGGCCTCAGACAGATGACCTCATTGTCACACGACATTCCCAGGCCAAGGTTTGCCACTCCCCCCCCCACCAAGGAAATCCTTAAAAGTCCAGGTTCCAGGGACTTCGACCCTTCTGTCTGGACTGCAGGCTGGGAAGTGCTCAAAACTGGGCTGGTGAGTGGACCTCTCCCCCTCCCTGATCTTGGTACTGAGGTCAGAGAGGGAAAGGAAATGCTCTTTAACATGTGTGCGATTTCTTTTCTTCACTTTTTGGGTGATTTTATGCACTTTTCTTTATGTTTTATGAACCTCACAGACCACGCAGTGGCTGGTTGACCTTTCCATCCCATTCTCCTTTTCCCAATCAATTAAGTTTCAGAATAAATGTGTAATTAAGAATTATTCTTGTCCCTGTGTAAAATTCTTTGTACATCGGAGGACAAGAACTCAGATTAAGGGGAAAGGGAATTAAAAAACTCTCTCTGTGTGTTGCGTATGAATATTAATTATCAGTAACCTGTATCATCTGCAGGTTACCAAGTGTTCTTTGATTGGACATGAAGCCCCCTCAGTGGGAGAGAATTATACCTGGTACTGGAAACCAAGTCAGAATACCATTGTCAGGAAACTCATGGACTTCAGAGGAAAGGACCCTTCACCGTTTTCCCACCCACTCTTTCTGGAGAAGAAGAGTGGGCTTGTATTAAAAAAAAAATCTCTCAAATTTTCATGCCACTCTTAAGCTGCTCTACTCTTATTTGGAGAATCTGTTTTATTTTACAGATGATATGGAAAATGGAGGAGAACCAAGGTCAATTGATAAGACGTTAGCTGACTGCCCAACATGAGATGTTCCACCTCTACCACATCTGCCAGGGCCAGGAGAAATTGCAGGGGGAGGGGCATCATGAAAATTGCTATTACTATTAGCCTGACGACCAGCCCCTGGATGGCAGTGATCAATCTGATCCTATCAAAACAAAAATCCAGAGGCTTCAGAGACCTCAACACTAAATCAGACTATCACCAGGCCTGCCATAGCTCAGTGAACATGTGGAAGGGGGGAGGGAGATTAAAAGAGCTATAGAATGGGACGTAATATCCTGAGGCCTGGTTCCCTGCTACCCCGTCAGGGATTGACTGAGGCTTTCATGACCCCACAGTGAATACCATAACCACACTGAGGGGGGCCTCCAGGGTAATGGGAACTGGGGTGAGGGGATAAAAGAGATAAGTTGTTATAATTAATATAAAATTAAAAAAATAAAAAAGCAAGAACAAAAAAAATGTGAGTGGAAAAAGTGGAGCATTTGAGACCAAGATGGAGTGAGGGAACTTGATCTTTATAATAAAATTTAGTTTAAAGCAAATTACTGTAACCATAATGGAAAGATTGGTGGGGACCAACCTGGAAGCAGGTGGTTCAGTGAGGAGGCTGCTACAGGGAGAAGGGAGTCTACTGGAAGGGATCAGAGCCAGTGGAATTTGAGGCTTGGCTGACGAATGGGATGAGGACCAGATTCTCAGGTGATTCCCAAATCTCTGGGGGGGGTCTCAGTAAATGCTGTTATCATTATCTATCGATGGGGATCCACAGGAAGTAAGCTGGATAAATAAATGATGCTTCTCTTATCATGCTGAAGTTGGTGCTGGAGACCAACCAGTTTAAAAGGTACTGAGCAAATGGATGTACAAGGCTGGATTCTAGAGATGTGGAGATTTTGATCTCCACCTGGTCACGCACCCACCGCCTCGCTGGCCACACCCAGTGTGAAAGCTTGGCTTTCAAATCTTGGTTCAGGCGTCCAGGAGTGTTAACATGGAGACAAGTTAAGAGTCCAGCATTCAGAGAGCTCGAGGAAAGTGGGACCCTTATAGATCATTGTGTCTAACAAAAGTGCATTTTTTTCAGACTTTTATTTACAGTGACTTCAGTGTGTTACATTCCCAGGGAAATATATGTTCTTGTCACCCAACTTCAAGAGAAGTAAATGGATTTGAAATACATGAGTAGCTTTAAATGCCTGCTTGAAATTTACTAAGCTACTTTGTACCTTCTCTGTCCTCCTCATCTTCTTCATTAAAACAGAGCCATTTTTCTCTCTCTTGGGTAGATAGATTAAAATACGGCTGGCAGAGGAGAAGAAAAGAGAGAAAGATGCCAGTCAAAGAAAGGAGAAGTTTGTGTTATAAGGACAAGCAGATCTTTGAGTCTGTCTTGCTAAATGGCACATAATATTACATGGAAAAAGCCAAGTGATAGTGAATGTCTCCAGCCACTCATCAGCTACCCCCAACCTAAGGGACATCAGGTGTATTTATTAGTACTGATGTTACTGTGACAAGATACCTGGCAAAAGCAACTTAAAGGAGGAAGAACTTATTTTGGCTCACAGATTTAGGGTGTATCCATCATGGTGGGAAAATCATGGCAGGAGCTTGAGGTAGTTTGGTCACATTACACCTGCAGTTGGGAAGCAGAGAGAGATGAATGATGGTGCTTAGCTTGCTTTGTACTTTTTAAAAAATTTATTTATTTATTCTCAAGCAGAGAGATACAGAGATAGAGATAGATAGAGAGAGAGGAGAAGAGAGAGAAAGAGCATGAGATAGATAGATAGAGAGAGAGAGAGAAAGAGAGGAGAAGAGAGAGAGAAAGAGCGTGCACACCAGGGCCACCACCTTGTGAGTCTGGCTTATGTGGGTACTGGGGAATTGAACCCAGGGCCTTAGGCATTGGAGGCAAGTGCCTTAACTGCTGAGCCATCTCTCCAGCCCTGCTTTGTACTTTTTATTCAGTCCAGAAATCCAGCCATAGAATGAATGATGCCGCCTATAATTATGGTGGGGTTTTCCATCTCAGTTAACACAGTCTAGACACTTGCTCACAGAGAAGCCCAGAGGTTTGTCTTTCAGGTGATTCTACATCCTGTTTAGCTGACAATCAATTGCTAGTCAAATATTAATACTAATATTCATAATATCACAAGAGGGTTGGGAGCTAACCCTGATTGCATATCAGCCTGGTCTGTTTGTTGCTTTAGGGAAGGAAACCTCCTCTCTTGTTTTCATTGTATCCCTAGGACTGAGCACTGTGCCTGGAAGGAGGCCTTCAAAGAGGTATGGAATGACTAAGAGTAGTGAAAATAACTGAAGTAGGCGCTGTGAGTGATTTGAATAATGACCTTAGTTTCCTTATCTACAGTGAGGGTAGCAATATTGAATAACAGTCAATTTATCATTGCTGTGAGGATTAAATGAGTGGAAGCTTAGTATAGTGTTGGCCTATGACAATGGCTCATACTACTGTTATTACTTTTGCTACTACTTTAAGCCCTTAGTAGGTGTCCACATTGATTGGTAGGCTGAATGAGTTCTCTATCTTGTAGCTCCCTTGTTTGTAACATGGAGATATAAATGCCCTGTGTGCTTATCTTGGGTTGTTATGACAATTATAAAATGATTCATTGAGGAATGTTAATATTGGGTCTCATTGCCCAACAATCAAAGGGGGGAAGGCAAGTAATTCAGAAGAGAATGACAGACCCAAAGGGGATACGAATGTGAGAATACTCTAGAACACACTTAGTGTCTGAGACAGCATGGGCTTTGTATTCATATACACCTCATTGCCCACTTCAGCTTCTCCTGCGCTGGCTGTGTGATTTTGTTAGACATTCATGTTTTCTGACAATCATGAAAGTAAGGATTTTGAGAGTGAGCTACAGGTCTTGTGCCAAGTCTGATTCACCCAGGCTTTCGGGCCACAGCAGTTGCTGCCATTTTCCAGAGTGGGCTATCAAGGGGTGAAACCAGGGCAAGAATTAAGGGCTTCTTCAGCCATTTTAAGTCTTGTGTACTTCTTAGAAGGAACACAGCCCTCCTGGAGTAAGTGATGTACCCTTGAGTGAATGAGAGATCATTGTCAGTACTCATGGAGTCAGCGGGCTCAGTGGTAGCATCTTGCCTCCACCTGAGAGATGTCCATACGCAGTCATTTGGAGGGAAGAGGAGCCCACTGAAGCCACCAGCCAGGTAGGGACCCTGCAGAAACTTTGTCTATCTATATTCTTCTCATCAGATTTTGTGCAATTCTGCTCCTAGTCAATTTTGCAATGTCCAGAGGTGACCAGTTGTTAGGGAAAGTGTTTCACTGATATGGCCTAGAATTAAGAGAATGGACACTGGAGTACTTGCTTCTACCTTGATTCAAATCCTAACTCTACAACTTCATAGTTTTGTGATACCAGGTGAGTTACTTAGACTCTCTGTGGCTCAATTGTGTTAACTTTTCCTGGAGGATATGAATTAATGTCTCTTCATCCCAGATAGGGCACCAATGACAGACCAAAATAATGACTTCACCCAAGTCCAACTTCATAAATCAATGAGTTCATTTGGCTTACTTATAGAACATGGATGGGTAAGGGGTTACTTGTAGGAATGTGGGCAATTCCCCAAATAGCTGAATTACCACAAAACCAAATCCCATCATGCACAACAATATCATAGAAGCTAAACCATGAAGTACCCCTTTCAGTTAACATTCTGCTTTATATAAACTCTCAACTATCAAGTCACTTGCAGCTGGGCAGGGGGCAAATGGTCAGAATCCTGGGTAAAGGTTCTATGAGCCTCTCCTCCTTCTTACTGGGGAGTATCAGTGGCTCCATTGCCATCACCATTGACCTAGCTAACCCCGTAGTTTCTACCTAATAAGTTGCCAGGGCTACTGGACCAATGTAATCTCTACTCCAAAATGGTGATGGTGAACATGATAAGTATGGAAATAAAAGCCATGCTACAAGACTCAGCTTTTCATGTGTCATATGAACTTAAGTACAGAATATACAAGAGTTAAAGTATGTGAAGCACATGTGGCAGAGGAGGCAATGCATCAGTATTTAGTATTATGCTGTGGTGGGAGGTTGCTAGAAGAATACCATTTGTAGCCTTACCACTCTGATGGGACCTGGTACATGCACTAATGAAGAGAAACAAGAAGAGCATGAAAGTCCAGTGTTTGAGCCAAACAGCTCATACAAGGCAAGCTTGGCCTGGTCCCAAGGTTTGCAGCTCCTCTCTTCCTCAGGGTTTGTACGCATGTTACTAGCACTCCACACACCCATGAACCTGGTCTGAAATTGCTTAGGTAAGCATGGCACAGTGTGGAGCTGGACAGTAGCTTGGGGCTGAGCCAGGTGTCACCCACAGCGTTGGCAAAGTGGTCATTGCTGATCTATGCTTCTCATTAATACCAAAGGGTTTGTGTTCTTCCTGCTACCTGCTACCCCCAGGTCACCTTCTCCCCATCCCCAGGCTCTTATCTTCTTTGATCTTATAGAATCGGTCACCTGCTTTGGGAAGCTCAACCTTGTGATCTCATGAACTTCTGTGTGGCAAAGAGATAGCAGATTGGCTGTCATGTCCACTGGCTGTCCCCATGGAGAGATCCCAGAGGGCTCAGTCTTATTGGAGCCTCACTCTGAAAACTTCAATCAACACAGCAGTCCTCACCCTGAAGCAGAACCTCCTTTCACCAACCTAGCTACTTTGTACATATCAGGCTGGTGGCTGATCCCACATTGAGGAGTAGAACCCTCCCACTCCATCCTGACCAGGGATAGGACTGGAGGCTGGATATGGATTACTGTGAATGCTTTCTAGGAAGCAGGATTACTGGAATGGAGTCTGTTAGAGCCCAGATCCTCCAGGTACTGCTGTAAAGAGCCTCTCAGAACCAACTGGACCCTCCTGCAGCTATTTGTCCTTCACAAGTTCTGCAAAGAGCCAAATCCTTTCCCTCTCTCTGCCACCTGGGTTCAGGCAGCTTGATGGTGATCACACATTAACCAAGCCCTACTTCTTCATCTCTGTGACCCTTATCACATAGTTTAATGTCATGTATGCCTGTAGCATAGGTCACATATTAATCCAGCTCCCTCTAGCTCTACTTTCATCTGAAATCCTTAGGAGTGGCATCCTTCCTTGCTGAAACTCTGTCAGACTTCCCCTCCCCACCCCACCACATATTGCCTGCCTAGAGCTTCAATAAAGCTCCTGCCTAAAGGAAGACTCAACTCAGCCTTTTCCCTGAACACTTCTTTCCTCCCCCCAGTACCTTCATTAAGCAAATATTAGAAGTAGAATGGGCTTTGGTAAGGTCATCAGAACCTGGCTGAGGGCAGGCTGGGATCTGGTCATGGCATGCTTGTGAGAACATGCATACTATGCTGGGTCCATTATATTTGATCTTCTTTCTCCCAATTTCTCAGGCTGCATTATGATCTGGCACCCATGGTAACCTTATCTTTTGACGGAATTTTATTCTCATATCTAGGGTGGATAATTTGGGGGTGCTAGGATTGACTTTTTCTGTACTCAACAGAAGAGATCCTGCATACTTGGTGGAAGGGCCTGTTTAGATGCTCACTGGGAGAACTAGCAGCCATGGGTGAAAGGAGAGCCACCCAGGAGGGTCACTAGGTACTCAGTACCTATCTGATACAGGATACCAGCTGTTGGAATGTGGCCTGAGATACAAAGGCCTTGGAAGCAAGAGGCATTTAACAAGCAGTGTGACAAGAAATAAAACATCTATTAATAAGGTACTTTGCAGACTTGGTTCTAGCACTATTAAATTTTTTTTTTAACCTTATTTCACACTCCATTTTCCAAGCACCCTCTCTTTTCCTCACTTGAATGGTCCCAGAAAACCTGGGGCCCTAATGAAGTCTGGAGGCATAAATTTAAGGTATAATCTGAATGAAGTGCACCATAGCTCACATCTTTGGGAGACTCCTATGGGTGGATAGAGACATAAATTTAGCCTCAGGCTGTCCAGTTGATTCAGCCATTCTCCTTTTGGAGCCATGAGCAAAGAAGAGCTCTGATGGGGCCAGGAGGGTGATGACACCTTGGGGGCTCCCAGGGGCAACCCCCTAAGGAGCTGGCCACTGTGTGGGGTGGCCAACCTGTCCTGACAGGAGAATCATTTATTCATTCATTCCTCATCTCATTCATTCTGAGAGGAGGTGTCTCATGACATGATGGCCAGGTTCTTTGTGTTTTGAACAAAGAATTGAGCAAAGGAAGATTGTAAGTGTTAGGTCAGAATTCAGGCAACACCTTGGTCCCCTCCCCCAACCAGCCTCAAGAGAAGTTTTAATACTGAAACCAAAGCCTGCCTCCTAAACAGGAGATAAAGTCCCCTACCTGCTGTGTCTCTGGCTGGCTGGAGAGACTGTCCTTCCTGATGCTGAGAGCTATGTGACCACCTGGGCCCTTCCCCCAACCTGGGCATTCCCCTTTAAACCTCTGATCTGGCCTTGCCTTGTGCTTTTTCCCACTTGGGAGATAGTCTGGAGCTCAGGGTCTCTTTCCTCCTATTAAAGCCTTTCCTTTCAGAGCGGTCTCTCATGGTGGTCATTTTCCATCTAACAGTAGGAGCCACAGAGTGGGAAGGAGTATCCTGAGGCATTGCCCTCTCCAACAGAGACTGTTTTTTTTTTTTTTTTTTTGGTTTTTCGAGGTAGGGTCTTGCTCTAGTCCAGGCTGACCTGGAATTCACTATGTAGTTTCAGGGTGGCCTTGAACTCATGTCAATCCTCCTACCTCTGCCTCCCAAGTGCTGGGATTAAAGGCATGTGCCACCACGCCTGGCAGAGACTGTTATATTTATGACCCCCTAGGGAACACCAGTGTAGTGAGGGTGGGGGAGAAAGGATATGAGTATAACCCAATGGGAATATGACTAACACCTGATAAGTTCAAGTTTATGAATAAAATTCATAATCAACAGAAAAAAAAGCAAGTCACAGAGAAATAATAAAAGTAGAGGGTTTTGTGTATGTGTGTGTATATATGTACACTGTGGTGTGTGTGTGCTTGCCACAGTATGGATAATCTCAGGTGTTGGTCCTCACCTTCCGCCTTGTTTGAGGCTGGGTCTCTTTTTCTTGTTGTTCGCTGCTCCCTTTGCCAGGCTAGCTGGCCCATGAGCTTTCAGAAGATCCTCCTTTCACTACCTCCTTTTTGGCTGCAGGTATACTGCACTTACAGATGGCCATCACAACATCCAACTTTTAGATGTGTTCTGGGGAACTGAACTGAAATACTCATGCTTGTAAGGCAAACATTTTGTCCATTGAGCCATCTCCCTTTACTTAAAGTACAGATTTATTAAAAGTAAGAAAAAAACATAGAATACACCCAACAGAACAAGTGAAGGCTCAGGCAAGCATGTGCAAGAACCTCACTTTGTTAGGTCTATGTGCATTTTATTACAAAGGGACTGGAGAAATCCTCTTAAGGGGGGACCTATTTTTTTGGCCATTGTAGGTAATTAATTGTCTTTATTTGCTGGAGTGGATGTGTATAACCTTGGGATAGTCGTGTGCAGTCTAAGTAATAACCTTTTTCTTAGTTGCTGGATCCCAGAGTTAACTTTTTTTTTTTTTTAATGGCTCACAGTAGTCACTCACACCTAACCTTGCCTTCCTGCCTCACTCTGTGTCAGGTGAATTCTATCCATTTATCATTTCTTAACCCTGAAAGCTGGGCCTTATTTCCATTTTACAGATGAAGAAGCTGAAGAGGTGCACTTGGCCTCTGTAGCTTATCTGAGCTCACACAGCTAACACTGGGGCTAGGAATATGCTAGTTGTTACAGTCTGGCTTTGTCAGAAAATGTCCTTCATAGAGTCTTGGTAGCTTGGGGGATGTCCTTATGCAGTGATTGCTGCAACCACTAGAAGGATAGCACTGTGCCTATAGGTGCTGAGGTCGGTCAATCACTTCTATGATTCATATTACTAGACTGCCGTATTCAGCTGCCAGCCATGTGGGCAAGAACTTGAGCCCAGTGCACAGGGATGACAGTCTCTTTTCAGGGTGAGTCTAGATGCCTAGTGTGCACACTGGTCTGGACTCAGGGGCCATTGGAAGCTACTTAGTGGTGGGATTCACTTTGGCAGACTAGTATCAAGGGTTCAACTGCAAAGTCTTGATCTAGCTTCTAATTCTTTTCCTCTGATCAAACTCATGGTGTTGGCGGACATGTGGTATGAATGTAAATGTCCTCCATTGGTCCCCATCTGGTGGTGCTGTTTGAGAAGGTAATTAATTGAACCTTTAAGAGGTGGAGCCTAGCTAGAGAAAGTGGGTCACTGGGGGCTGGTCTTGTGGTTTTATACCCTGGCTTCTTTCTGTTCACTCTCTGCTACCTGGGTGTGGATTTGATGTAATCAGCTGTCTCCCAGAGACCATTATACCTTTGCTGCCATGATGGACCATATCTCCTTGAACTGTAAACCAAACTAAAACCATCCTTAAGTTGTTTCTAGTCAGCAGTAAGAAAAATGACTAATACAGGGGCAGTGACTGGTGGCTTGGCAGACTGTAGGTATGGAGGTCACTGAAGGACAGACTTAACCTCTTGTAATGAGATACTTGCAGTTCCCAGCTAATCCCAACACACCTTAAAACTTAAGTGTACTAGGATTCTTGTCATATAAATTTAATGATTTTCAATGCAACCTAAAGCAGAAATACAGAGGCCACTAAGACCTCAACAATAAAGAAGCCTTAATACTCACCCTCCATGGTGGAGGAGAATATCCAGAGACATCGCCCCACTCAGTAACAACATACAAAGGGGAGGTGGAACCAGGTTGACTCTTGGGATATCCATAACCTCCTCCTACCCCATTATCATGGTTTGATCCAGGTGTCCCCCACAAACAAATGAATGTGTTCTGGATGATCAATCCCCAGCTGATGGAAGTTCAGGAATTAGAACCTTGCTGGAGCTGTGTTGTTGGGGGTGGGCTTATGGGAGTTATAAGCCAGCTTCCCCTTGCCAGTGTTTGGCACACCTTCCTGCCAGTGTATGCCAGTGCTGTGGCGGACCTTCTGCTCATGCCATCATTTTCCCTGCCAGGATGGCGTCTCCCCTGGAGTCTGTAAACCTAATAAATCCTTTCCTCCAGAAGCTTCTTTTGTTTGGGTTCTTTCTGCGCAGCAACAGAGAAAGTTGACTACAACACCCATGGACTGATCCAGTTTGCCCACGGAGGAGGATACTCAGCTGACTGGGGACAAGGAAGAGAGAAATCGGAGAACTGGGGACACCAACACATTATTTGCTCATTCAGTGTATGTAAATATGGATAATAAATATATAATTTATAAAAAAAGTTATAGACCACCAAATGACAAGGTTTAGTGGGAGACTTTATTTAAGAGTAGGAGAGGAGAAGCTACAGAGATCTCTCACCACAAGTGAGGAGACAGCATACGGGGAAGTGGCTAGCCACATGGCTCTGAAACCGGGGGATCTGCACTGACCAGCCAAGTAAGGCAAAGAAAGAGAAATAAAAGAGAGCTCCCATCATGGGAACAAAAGGTCCATGTGGGAAAAGAAAAAGCCCCAGCCCCTCAACACAGCCCTGGTGGCTGTGGTAAAGAGGCCTGTTGTAGTCAGCCACATGCTGCTGGGATGAATCTCCAAACCATGCACAATTTGGCGAGGAAAATATTTATTGAAGGAACAGACCCAGGGGAAGTTAAGGAAAGGCTGGCCCCCTTTCACAGATCTAAGCAGAGACAGAGACAGAGACAGAAGCCCAGCACCAGCACCAAGCAAGCACACTGTAACACACTCCAAACTAACAAAAGGAACTCCAGGCTTGAACTCAGACTGCTTTTTGCATATGTATAGCTAAAATTCCAGACCCACCCCAGAAATACCTAGGATCTGGCCAAGATGACACACTTCCTCTAGCCAGAACTGGCTGGAGACAATTTACAATTTTAATAAACCCTTAATTCTTTTGGGGGGACATTTATTCAAAACTAACACAGGGCCTTACCTAGGCCTGGAGATTTAGATGTCTCTCTTCTGGCGAGCCATGAGGGAAAGGAATGAGCCCTTCCTTCTTCAGGTAACTATATCCTCTGGCCCAGGTGAGCCAGAGAGACAGCTGGTTGGCCTGTCTTTGACCAATCAGTTTCAGGATTAGGTTTGAGCTCTAGTAAGAGACACCTCCCACTCAAGGGGAGGGGGTCAGGTAAGGCAAGAGATAAGTGGAGCCTATAGACACAAATCCCAGGACACTCCTGGTTACCTTGGGATCCCAGTCACTCTAACCTGCCACACTTTGTGTCCCTGGTAGCAGACAGATAAATATCACAATTGCTCTTTCATAGGATTTAACATCCCATATATAAAAGGGAGAAGGAAGCGAACATTGGGACTTTTGCTAAGGGAAAGTGAATTTGAGTTTCACCTCTGGCCCTGGTTGGGGATATGACATTTATTTACATTTCTACCCAAAACAAAAGATTATGGTTCCCTACCTTAAGTGTTAATCCAACCGAGGGTTGAAGAGATGGCTTAGCCGTCAAGGCGTTTGCCTGCAAAGCAGAAGGACCTGAGTTCAATTACCCACATAAAGCCAGATGCATAAGGTGGCGGCGCATGTGTCTGGAGTTTGTTTGCAGTGGCTGGAGGTCCTGGTGCGCCCATTAGCACTTTCTCTCTGTCTGCCTCTCTCTCTCTCTCTCTCTCTCTCTCTCTCAAATAAATAAAATAAAATATAATAAAAGAACTAATCCAACTGAGCCTGTAGATCATCTGACCAAGAGGCCAGTAATCCTCTGCCAACTAATTCTCCTGGCTTTAAGCCTGTAGTGAGAGTTATATAGCAATCAAAAGTTAGGTCTTCACAATGTGTATACTCATACCTTCAATATCACTGTTTACCTATTGTTTTTATGGTTATGCTAAAGAGGTAGGAGGTACAGTTATCTCCTTCATGAGATAAGGATGCATTTAAACTCACAGAAGCCTTTCTTTTGTTACAATTGTTCACAGGTCCTCATTGCTGAGCCTGTCTGCTTCTGTTATCTCTAACTCAGAACATGTAACTTTCTTTCCTTCCTTCCACTCTAGTTTCATGGAAGATTCATATGACTAGGATCAGGGCCTCAGTGACCCCACCAGGGTTCAGTGTGTGAGATATAATACTGTGAATGTGGTGCCCAAACGACTTCATTCATGAAACCATCTGGGTGAAGCTGGCTCTGGGTGAGCACAGATGGAGAAGGGGAAGCAAAAGAAGGGCTCATTGGTAAAGTCGAATACAGTGGAGTATTCCTTAATACCCCCACTCCTGGCATTCCTGGAATGCAACTCCATGGTGCCCTTCCTGATCAAGGGAATTGAATTCTTCACTCTAGGGGTGCATGGGTGGGACCAACTTTGGACATGTATGACATTGAGACCACAGGTGGAGGCAGGGCTTTTATTATTAGTCTTTCTCATGAAGCTCTCATGAAGGCTAAGCTGGCCTCCAACTCACAAGATGAACTTGAACAGAAGTAAGTTCAAGGAGGTTCCTCCTGCTTCCATCTCCCAAGTGCTGAGATTATAAGTATGTGCCATTATTCACCATTCCCAGTTTATGTTGTGCTGTGGGTGGAACCCAGAGCTTTGTGCATGCTAGGCAACTGAGCTGTATCTCCAGCTTGTACTTCTGAGGTTTTTTTTTCCTCCACAATGGTGATAGAAACAACTTCTTATTCTTCCCCACCTTCCTGTCCCCCTTTCTATTTTGTTTTGTTGTTGTTCATTTCTTAAGACAAGAAACTGTGTAGCCCAGGGTTGCCTCTAGCTCCAGATCTGTCTCCACAGTACTGTGATTATAGCCACGAGCCACTGTGCCCCACTAGAAGTGACTTTATATTAGATATAAAAACTGGATTTTAATAGTTTTTAAAGTGCATCATAAACAACAAAAATCCAAAAATGTACTTCCTTGTTTTCCTAGTAAGGCTGAGGGTATATAAAGAGGTGGGAAGAGGCCCTTCTATCAGGAAGGAGAAAGTGGCATACTTTCAGAGTACCTAAGCTCTGCCTTCTCTCAGGCCAGCTGCTGGAGCCAGAAATCATTTCCAATGGCAAGTCCAGTGGAAACAAATGGATGAATGGGACTTCCCATTCCCATGCCAAAGTGTGTAGTTCAAATACGTAGAGTGGACAGAGACAACAAAGGTCTAATCAAGTTGTCTCAGAGTGATGGTGTCCAAGTGTGGGTTTTATCTTTTTCTACTATGGGATGGAGTGGAAGAGAGCTACCTCTTGTGTGTGTGTGTGTGTGTGTGTGTGTGTGTGTGTGTGTGTGTGTGTGTGTGTTCATATAAGTAGGGGTTCATTGTGGGAGTGCATGTATGCATGCCTGTATATATGAAGGCCAGAAGTTGATGATTGGTGTCCTCCTCAATCACTTTCTACCTTAGTTTTTTGAGGCAGGGTCTTTCACTGTACCTAGAGAGCAATGATTTAGCTTCATTAGCTAGTCTAGCTAGTCAGCAAGCCCTAGAGATCCTTCTGTTTCTAATTCTCCAGCACCCACCACTGTGCCTGGCTTTTATGTGGGTGTTGGCGATCTGAACTCAGGTCCTCATGCTAGCATACCAAGTACTTTACCAATTTAGTCATCTTCACAGCCTCACATCTTCCAAGTCTTTTACTTTCTGAAGGTGTCTTATCCCCAGTTTCCTTCCTTTGCACAAAAGACAGAAGGGGGAACAGAAATAGTCACACAGTTATGGAGATGCAGAAAGAGGAAGAGAGAAGGACATAAACAAAGAGTTGGGAGGAAGGAGGAGAAGCTGACTTGGAGGTAGTTAGCCCAAAGATGGAAAGACTGCACAGACCCCCGGTGAGCCTCCTCCATTCCTATCAGGGTGGCCAAGGTCACAGCCTGGAGTCTCCTGGGGGAGCTATATAGAGTGCAGGGGACAACAGGAGAGTTCTAGGTTGGGAGGAGAAAATACAGGGTTTCTTGCCTCAATCCTGATACAAGGCCAGGGACAGGCAAAAACTGGTTGTGGGGGCAAATTTACTTCCTCACCTCCAACACAACATGAGAATCTAGGGAGCAAAGTAAAAGAAACGATCACACTGATAACTACCTCCAGAATGTGTAAGCTCTGCCGGCCAGCACATTGGTGGGAAGACCTGGCTCTGGTCTTCAGTGTGAAATGACTCCCCAGCTACATGCACTAGGTCCTTAGAGGGGCAGAAGGAGGACATCTTCTCTAGGGTATAACCATTCCCCAGATTGTCACCTGTCACTCCTGCCCTCAACCTCAGGGTGGACAAGTCCCCTTAGTGAGATCTGGTCCTTGTGCCTGACAGGTATCTGACAGCATACAACACAATGGCCATTGGACAGGGAAGAAGCAAAGACCCCAGGTCTACTGCCTTTTCCTTCTGATGTATACCATTCCCATGGCTCAGAGCTTCTTTCTGAAAAGTTTCCAACTCCCTTTTTTTTTTCCCCCTTTGGTTTTTCGAGGTAGGGTCTCCCTCTAGCCCAGGCTGACCTGGAATTCGCTATGTAGTCTCAGGGCGGCCTTGAACTCAAGGTGATCCTCCTACCTCTGCCTCCCAAGTGCTGGGATTAAAGGTGTGCACCACCACGCCTGGCCTAATGTGTAGCCCAGGCTGGCCTCGAACTCATGATCCTCCTGCCTCCACCTCTTCAGCAATACCCTACCGGCGTGTGCCACCACAACCAGCCCAACTCCTTTATACTACTTATAAAACCACACAAAACAAGACAAAATTCTATTGTACAGTAGAACTCACAGGGCTGCCGGTTTCATGATCATTAGCAGGGGATATTTTCCTTGCCCCTTTCCAACAGGTGGTATCTAAGAATTCTGGTCAGAACTGCACACTGTTTCCTTGGCTGGCCCTGTAAACCAAGGGAGTGAGTGCTCTTTTTTTCACGTGTCCAGCCTAGGGGCAATGGAGGATGGGGACAAAGAAGAAGAAGGAAGAGGAAAAGGAGAAGGAGGAAGAGAAGAGGAGAAAACAAAAACAAAAACAACTAACCAAGACCAGGTAGAAGAGCAATGGAGTTGTTCATCTGTCATCTGTCACTCCACTTTAGCAAGTGACTCCCACTACAGGTGATGCAAGGGTGTCACAAGAGCACATACACATGCATACACCACACCCACCTACCACATCACACACACACACACACACACACACACACAGACACACGCAAAATTGTGTATATTTGTTAACCTACACTGATCTCACTCTCTGATGGAGATTGTGTTTGTATTTTTCAGGATGCAGCAAGAGAGCTGGGTCTCATCTAACCCTACCAACTGACCGTAGGCCAATACCTGAGATTCTGGCAAGAGAGGAGCCACCACAGTCATACCGTAGAAGAGCCATATGGAACCCTGCAGAGAATGACAGGATGAATAAGGGGCCCACAGCCACAGCCATTTGATCAACACAGGATAAGCCAGTGAGACAGAAATCAATGATTTTCGACACAAAGACCCCTAAGCTCACAACCTTAAAGTAGCCTTAATACTCATCCACCACGACTCAGGGAACTATGCAGAAGAGGGGTGGAAAGATTGTGAGAGCCCTGTTGGGGGAGACGATCCAGAGGCATGGCCAGGAGAACCTGGCTGAATACTAGGCTATCCATGGTTCCCTGTCACAAGGACTGATCCAGACGACCCATGGAGGAGGTTATCCAACAGATTGGGGATGGGGGGGACAGTGGGGAATTGGGAATAACAATTCACTGTTTGCCCACTAAATAATGTAACTCATTATGGACAATAAAAAAAAA
>PVHP010028517.1:0-22588 GCA_004024765.1 Zapus hudsonius | reverse complement strand
CAGAAATGAGATCAAATAAGAAAACAATTGACTCTGGAAGATATTTGCTTAAATAATTAAGCTTTTGAAAGGAGTCTCGGAGCTGTTCTGAGAGCATGAATTTGCATTTGTTCACATTCTTCAGTGGTTTCCATCTCAGAGAACAGGATCAATATCCCCTGCCCTCTGCCTGGGTCAGCCATCCCTCTGCCTCTCATCTCCTTCAAGTCTCTCAAGCTTCCTAAGCCTCCTGCTTCTCCAGGAAGTTTGCCCTTTCTATTGTCTTTATTAAATTTCCCCAGATATTTTCATGAATGGATTCCTCATTTTATTTGAGATTCTACTTAAATATCGCTTCCTTAGAGAAGGCTTTTCTAAAGAATGTGTCAAAAATTCAAGCCCTTTTATTCTCTTTCCCACAGCCTTGCTTTCCTCTTTTCCTGTTCGTTGACACCTCACAAGTAGAAGTCTATCCTTTGGGGCCACTTGTCTACCTGGAGTTTAAGCTCTCTGAAGGCAATGTTGCTGTATTTTTTTTTTTTTGGTTAAATGATCCTCACATGTTTAGTTTTGTGGAAATCTGAGTAGAGGGGAGCATATCAGCATGTGGGACTTTTGGTGCTGTGAATGGACAGTCTTTGCCGGGCTAGTAGGTTCAGTCACCATAATCATCACTTGCTCTCTCTCACTTGAAAGAATCAAGGTGTCTAATGGATGCGTCATAACTCTTTTCTGGATTAAATAATTAATGAATCGACCTTAAACTTCAACATAAAGATTTTTTTTAATTGATCAAGTTTAATAATGATGAAGGGAGAGTTTATGTATTAACATGTATGTTGAGTGTTCAGAGATTTTCCATGAGTACTATGAAACCAAAAATTAAACTTTTTTGCAGGAGCTAGTTTCTGTGAATGCTTAGGCCTGTTATAAAGCTGTCTGCCCACTTTCAAGGTAGCTGACCTCAGCTCATTTACTGCCTTCAGCTTAACTTCATTTCAAAGAGAAAACCTTTTTCAACTTCTTTAGAGCATACTATTGCAGACATTTAAAGCATGTGGCTTTCTTTGAATAGTGTTTTGCTCAAGTTTTATCTTGCTCCTTAGAAACCACCTTGCATGAGTTCATGACCATGTTTATCTGAGGCATTATTGATTCTCCCACATCTAACGAGTGAGTACATTCCTTGTTTTAATTCCCTCCAACATACTGTGAGATTTATAAAAGTGAACAGTATTTTCCTGGTAATAAATTACCTAGGCAAGTGTGTACCTTTACTTGAGCAAAATACATGTGCTAGACATTTTAAACCCTTACACACCATTACAAAATAGACCTATCTCTAGAAAGTTTGAAATTCTCCGTACCCTTCATACCCAAAGAGTTTTACCTAACAAGAAGTAGAAAAGGATGGCATTGGAGGCTATGACCAGGGGAAGAACTGGACACTTGATATCTGAAATGGTGGTGATTCCTTACAAGTAAGCATGAAATAATCATGTTGTACATTTTTACACTGAGTTTCAGTGTAGCAGATCATATATCCTGTAATGTATATGCCAGTAAATTTTCGAAATCATCCTATGCTAGGAAAACCATATGTCCTTTTATTTGTGACAAATACATTTCAGTTAATGGTTTTCCAATTCCAGACTGCTTAAAGGAACCTAAAGAAATGCAAACACTGTGCTTCAAAGTGAGAGGAAAACTGAGGAGCTGTGGGGTCGGAGCCTTCATTTTGCCTTTCATCGAGTGTGGATGGAATCCTAATGGTCTAGAGACATGGTGCTGAGGTCAAGTCAACCCTCACTGCAGACAGCCAGGTCCATTTTCTTTACTTCACCAGAAACAGCTTATCTGTGTGGACTTCATGCAAAGCCACGCTGCCTCCGTCTCTCCCCAGCCTGTGTCTTCTTTGCTGCCTGGCTGAAGCTCTAATCATTGCAGCACCTCTCCTGATTAACCTGAACTCACTCTGCTCACTCTTTCCTCATTATTTCATCTCAGAACTTGCATCCTGGCTCTGCTGTCTTAATTAACATTCAATTATTCAATGCTTTTATGGGGCTATTAAATTTCTGACATCTCTTGAAGGCATGTATTCTGAATTTTACCTATGTCTTCTCCCAGAAGTGAAATATGTGGTCTACCCAAGTGTTCAATGAAGAGTTAAATGAAAACAGCCTGAAGTGGACAGGTTTTCCCTAAAGTAACAACACACTGCAAAACAGACATATTCACATGGTTTCATTTCTCAAAATTTTATATCAACTTATATTTTTGCATGTGTATGTATGTTGCATAAATGCATGTGTGTATAAATGTTCATATATGTGTACATATGTGTGTGGAGGCCAGAGGTCATTGGTGGGTTTCTTCCTCTGTTTCTCTACATAGATAGATAGATAGATAGATAGATAGATAGATAGATAGATAGATAGATACAGATAGATAGATATATAGGTATCTATATATCTATCTTGAGCAAAATACATGTGTTAGACATTTTAAACCCTTACACACCATTACAAAATAGACCTATCATACATACATATATGATACAGATACAGATAGATAGATATATAGGTATCTATCTATCTATCTATCTATCTATCTATCTATCTATCTATCTACATATATATATCTTCTGTCATTCCTGTGTATACATTCCAGGTTCTCTTGCCACTGCAAACAAAAGCCTATCTGGCTTGGTGTGGGTAATATTTTCAATTGCACCCTGGCCAACAGGCATTGCAAGTGAGAGTCTTTAACTGCTAACCCATCTCCCCAGTGTCCCCTTTATTTTTTGAGGCAGGTACTCCCACTGAACCTCAAGTTTATTAGTCTGGTTAGCAAACCCCAGGCATCACCTGTCTCCAAGTTCACACCAAGCTTTTATTTGAATTCTGGGGGTTGAATTCAAGCCCTCATGCAGGCAAGGTAAGCCTTTATAGATTGAGCCATCTCATGACACCTGCTCTGCAATTTTGGAATTGTGGAATTCTATAACAAACTAGCAAACATGCTCTCAAATGTTTATCCAGTGCATATTTATTGATACATGGTAGAATGGATGCTTCAAATTTACAGACTACTGAGGTCTGGCAGCTGTATATTTGTATATATTCCTCTCCATTCTATATATAGGCTAATATCTTCTATATTTCTCTCCTGACTTTCCCCATTTAGAACATTTTCCCTGATTGCAACAATCAGCTGCAATTAATAAATTGAGTTTTTTGAAATAATCTAATCATCAAAGTTTACCTCACAAACACATTTCAAATTAAATTTATATCTTCACAATCAAAAAAAAAGAGTCAGATTTATGGACTTTCCTGAGACAGAAAAATTAACATTCTTCTGATTGTGGGCAATTAATTTTATTAGAAGAACTCACATATTTGGGTTTTCACTTAGTGAAAATCATTTGTATAATTGATGTGTTAATATATTATTAGTTTGGACCACAAGAGCAATTTATTTGTGAAACTATTTGTAAGTATTTATTTTTACTAAAATTCTGTGAAAATATACAAAAAGGCAATTCAAACTTATGTAATTGTATTGTGATCTTTACATTTATCTTTTTTCATTCCTTTCATATTTTAGACTATTAAAATATTTTAATGAAACTGGAAGAGCAAGAAAAAAAGATTTCTATTTATAAACTCTGTGAAGAAAACTATACTATTGTCTGGGAATTTATTTTTGAACATAAAAAAACAGCAATATCTCATAGTTAAGGATCATATTTCTTGATATCCTTGTTATGAAGTTACACTACCTATATTACTCTGATAAATTCTATTCTTTATTAGGATTCAATCTCTGTGCTCCGCAAGGTGTCCTAGCATATATTATAAGCAGAATTGAGAAAGAATACTTTGCACGTAGATACATCACTTTGAATATATTAAGATATTCACATTAATCATATTGCTTCCTGAGCTGTTAGAGTGAATTGACTTATAAATTCTTAAGAATCAAATTATTTTATGCAGGCTTTCCTGGTAAAAATATTTAATAAACAAAAAAGAACATAAAGTAGCAGTTTCTTAAGTTTTTTATAACTTCCTTGAAATGACATGAACTTTGTGGAAGTATATCTAAATGGATTTAAATTTTTCTCATGAATAATTTTACAGTTCCAATGAGGCTGGCTTCATGATGGGAGAACTGCTTTCTCATTGTGTTTATAATCTGGTCTTTGAACTCTACAGTGAACTTACATAAATCATTTTAGAGCTGTAAGTTGGGTGGCATGCCCTGTAGTCTATAGAAGATATATTTTCTTTCCTGACAGTTTTTTCTGGTAATGATAATTTATTACTTTTACTAGTCAAACTTACACTATTTCTGAATGCACAACCTAGCAACTTTAACTGAAATGTATCATGGAGAATATCACACAATTCCATCCTAAAGTGGTATTTTTTTAAGGCAGAGGCTCTGTAGTCTCTAGCCCTTCCTGAACTGGCCCTCATTATAACCTCAGACTCCATTAAAAGGAGACATTTTATTATTTGTATCATGGGATCAAAAGCAAGCCAAACTGATAAAATATTTTAGTATACTTAATTGTATAATATATAATTTAATAAGAGATGATTCCAGTTCTAGTTATCAGAAAACTAAAAGGAAATAAAACTTTATTTTAAGGAATCACAGAGTTCTAATGATAACTGAGTAGACATTCAATTAAATCTTTTACTTAAAGATTTCAAATTCTCAAGTCTGGGTTAAGACTGAGCATGCATATACATTCTTTTGTGTGTTCAGTCATATGTAGGAGTGTGCATGCACACACATGTGCTTGTGTTTGTACCTATGGAGCCCAGAGGAAAACCAGTAAGTTGCTCCTTAGGTGCTGTCTACCTTTCCTTGAAACAGGCTCTCTCATTGGCCTGGATATCACCAATTACTTTAGAATGGCTGGCCAAGGAGCCTGAGGGATCGTTTTGTCTCTGCCTCCCCAGTGCTGAGATTAATAGCACACACCACCTCATGTGTCAGTTTTGTGTGTATTCTGAATATCAAACTCAGAGCCTCATGCTGACTGAGCGATTTCTGCAGCCAAACTTCAGGAGTCTTAACAGAACTAAATTTGACAAGGCTGCCTCAACTAATGTGACATCATATGATACATCGCAAACTACTTCTATGAGAGCTTACTAAATTAGGATATATATATATATATATATATATATATATATATATATATATATATATATATATATATATATACAAAAGAAGATGAAGTGAAGTGATGAATGGTGTCTGGGAAAGAGCTTTTGCATAAAACAATGATTAAGTATTGTCTTCAATCTCATAAATGTTAAATTTACACTACTGGCAAAAAGCCAGGACTATTCTTCAAGGTCCTATCCACAATGCAAGAAATCAATCTGTCCTGACAAATGGCAGAAGGCAAACATATTTTATCTCGACTAATTTCTGATATTGAAAAGGGATGAATAAGTAACAGTTATATTATATTTGTTTCTATGTGTCTTTATACAAATACTAGGGCCATTGAACAAATACTTAATTGGGGTAAAGGTATCAGGCAGATCTCTTGTAACTCTATTTGGAATGAGGTACTGCTCTTTGCTTTGTGGGTAACTTAGTGTACAGGTAAATGAGGTCCTCTGTATCACTAGATTCTACAACTAAAAATTGAATCAAATATGGTTGAAAACCCTAAAAGAAAAAAATGTGTATGGATAAAAATATAGAGGATATCTTTGTTTTCATCATCCCATGAGTAACACAATGCAAAAATATGCACATAGCATTTGTACTGCATTTAAAGCTGTATGTAATCAAGTGATTATTTAAGGCATATGTGAGGGTATGTCAGTTACATGCAAATAATATGGGATTTTCTATGAAGCATCTGGAAATTATGTTGCTCTCATGGGATCCTGGATCCAATTACACAGAGCATTAGGAATAGCTGCAATTTTCTACATATTTGAAAATCTAAATAAAGACAGAAATACAGGATCTGAGTAGTCATGGTAATGAAGTCTCTGGTAAAGGAGGGCTTGACTCACCATGACATAAGACCTTAAATCTTTACCGAAATATCTGACTACCTTAACACTTCATCCTTGAGAATTGTGAATTTGTCAAATGGGAATAATGAATAAGAAAAATAAAATACCAAAGTTATTTTTTAAATACTTCAAATTAATTTAAAATGGATATATTTATTAACTTACTATTTAAAATGTAAAATTTGTATACTAAAACGTGCAGATGTGCATAATTAATATACTTTAAAACTAATCTGTATAAAACAGTCTGGTAAATTATGTCTTGCTTAACTGTCCACTGATGTGCTTTATAAGAGATAGTATATACTGCTAATAAAATCTCTGTTAAAGACTTTCATTTATGAAATCAAGACTGTAATAACAATGGGTTATTTTTAGCCATGAAATGATATTTTTCAGTAGCATCTTTTAGTATCCTGTTTTGTAGAGTTTGTCACCAGTGTAAGGAATACCAAACTTTTCTCTCTACCACTTTCATATTCAGTACAATGTCCAACAGCCAATGGTTGCTATTATTAGACCATCATTTCTATTGAACACACACAAATACACACACACACTCACACACACACATTTACAGTGAAACCCACAAGGCCCGGTGGAATGGAATTGGTTGGACCTAAAGCAGAGAAATGAAATCCCAATAGGAACTTCTTTGGTTTTTAATAGGGAACCTAAGAATTACATATTTAAACAGAAAGCAGTTCAATTTTCATATGAATTGTGAGGCTGTGTTGGATTGGAAATAATAGCTGATCTAGAAAGGATTATTACTATTACAACAATGCACAAAGGGGGAAGAAAAAAAAACTGGCTGCCTCTGGTGCAGTTCATAACCTCCTACCCTATGGACAGATCCAGGGACCCCAGTGGGTAAAGGACAGAGATGAGAGAAATACACAAGAGTTGTTCATACAATGTATATACTAATTCATAATAAAGATATTAATTAAAAATACTTCCTGTAAGAAGAGGCCTCCTCTATCTAGGTTTCTATCTTGAATTGTCAAAGGAATTTTATGGCCTTCTAAAGGTTTCAATAAACTTATCCATAACGGGAAATTCCTCAGGTGAGGAGCACACAGCACAGTGACCGGTAAATTAGCGTGCTCTTTCAGAGAACTGTAATCCTACAAAAATCACAAATGTAGTCAGTGAAAACTGTGGTTCACTCTTAGATATTTTTGGGAGGTGCTGAAGATGCAGAGGAACTAAGTCACTTGGAGTCATTCATCAATAGCACAGCATCAATAGAAGCAAAGAAAGCATGAGATGCACCCTGTTGTAGGTCTACAAAAAGAAATAATAAATAAATAAATAAATAAATAAATAAATAAAGACCTAAAATAAAATGTTCATTTTAGTTAAAAAGATGTTTAATGAAATTTTTAAGATCTATTTCTTAAAGCCATTTATCTTTTTAAAATTCAACTTCGACTTAACATCTTATTTTTATTTATTTATTTTTATATTCAAAGGGATATACTCTTATTTCCCCTCACTCCATCTCCAATTTTTCTGATGGTCTTCTTCACTGGTGTTATTGGCATTCATTGTGGGAACCAAGAGGTCTCTGTCAGTCTCTGCTGAGGGTTAGGGGTGGGACACTGGATCTCCGGCTATTTCCACCCACCCAGAAGCTCTTACAGTCTTTCTGTCCTCTTTTCCACAATGAGCCTTTGCAGGCATAGTAGAGATCTGATTAAGTGCTGAGTGTTCCGTAGCCTCTGGATCTCTGTTTTGATGAGGTTTGAGCAAGTGCAGTGTCTGTCACCATCTCCTTGGTGCTGGTTTCCTGGTTTCCAGTGGAGCAGTACATGTGCACCACCACCCTGGTGAGGACTTCCAGGTCCCAGCATATAAGGTGGGGCTTTCAACGCTCTGGAAGCTTGTTTATCCCCAGTATTCTCCCCCATGTGCTCTGTGAGAGCAAGCTCTGGGTACTACCACCAGCATCTTACATTTTCTCTTGCAACTCAACAAAAATGGAGTAGAATACGGATATAAGAAAATATTTCACATTTCTCTGATTTTTGACAAAGAATCCAAGAACATACCCTGGGAAAGAAAGCCCAATCTCTGATCACTAGTACTAGGAAAAAAAAAAACTACTTTTGACTCACATCTCAACAAATACAATAATCAGTACAAGTTAGTTTAAAATTTTAAGCATGATACTTAAAATTACAAAAAATAGAAGAAAATTAAGAGGAAAATAATGACATTGATATGAACAATGATTCTCTATTTCCTTTTTAGATTGACTCCAAAAGCAAAGCCACAATAGCAAAAAAAATTAGAAAAAGGAATACATAATAAATAAAAGCTTCTGCACACCAGAGTAAATAATCAACAGATTAAAGATAGAACCAACACTTTGGAAGAAACAAAGCCATAAATCTGAGATCTGGTATCGACATATATAAGAACTCACCACTAAACAGGAAGAAAGTGATCTGATTAGGAAATGAACAGGGGTCCTGTGATACTGTTCAGTTGTTAAGATCACTGAAGCATGAGGGTGTGACTGCTGGAAACCACCAAATTTGACTCCTTACATCCCATGTAAAAAGCAGGTGTGCGGCACACTCTTCTAATCCCAGCACTTGGGAGGCTGAGGTAGGGGATTAGGGGATTGCTGTGTGAGGGCAGCCTGAGACTACATAGTGAATTCCAGGTGAGAGTGAGAGCCTGCCTAAAAAAAAAAAAAAAGTTGGGTGTGGCTGTGCACATCACATCAATAAACCTAGTTGTGGAGTCCTGAGAATCGCTGTGGCTCCCTGATGGACAGCAATCTCTGAGTTGACAGAGATTCCCCGTCAAGGATATATGTGGGTGACCAATCAGAGAAGGAAAACTGACATTCTTCTCTTGCTTCAACACACTCACACATTGTCCATAGGAATGAATATACACATGCATAACAACACTAAATATGAAGGAGAGAGAGAAAGAGAAAGAGAGAAAGAAAGAGAAGAAATGATCAAGGGACCAAAAATTCCAAAAGAAGATACTAGAAATACAGCAGATCTTATAAAAAAGACCCCTGATATTCAATATTTGCTACTGATTAAGAAGGTTTAATTTAAAGCCACCTGTTAGAATGGCTATGAGCTTAGAGACCAAGATGGACAGGGTTGACAGGGATGTACAAGAAAAGGCTGGCCCTGATAAATAATAAATATGGAGAACAGTATGGAAGCTTCTCATGAAATCAAAACTAGAATCAGAATACTCTAGTGAGCCAAAATCTGGGTACTTGCCAGAATGATATTTAATCAGCCTGTCAAAGACCAATTTGCACACCTGTGGTCATCACAGCACTGTTGAGGATATCAAGGGTATTTCTGAAGAGAGCTAAGATGCAGGAATGAGGTTGAAATGGGAGGGCGGCTGGCCTTAATTACAGGAAAGAGTACACACTAGTGCTTGAAGCCATTCATCATATTTTCTTGAGTGATAGAGCATTCCGAAAAGGGAGAGGTTATCAACCTCAAGACAGACTAGGGACTGAAACAGGAGTGAGATATAAATTCAGCAACATTGCTAACTTTTCTTGAAGATTGCTCTCCATTAGTCAGTCCATTATTTTGTTTGTGAGTGAGAAAGAAATAGAAAGGTGAGTTTAAAGTTATTTTTGGAATGGCTTAAAGGTGTTGAATGGGTGAATTAAATCTAAAAGAGAACATGACAAAAATAATTAGATTACAAAAGCCATATGGAGTATGATATGCTGAGAAAAAAGAAATGGGAGTAAGAAATGTTGAGGAAATATAGAGCAAACTGCACTTCAGAACTGCTTTTTTAAATACTAATAGAGCATTCAAAATGAAGTTGGACGATGGCTTGATAATTATACTCTCTTTTAAAAATAAACTCACAGGTATGAGTATAGTCAAAGTGGTGCTGTGGAAAGCTAACACTCAATAACTTTGCATTATAGGAGAAACCAGAAATGTAGAATGAATAAGTTGAAAGAAAGGAAAACTCGACCTTTGGTCAGAGCACAGATGAAATGACTGTTTGGAAATATGATGGTCCAATTCATTTCCCATTTTGAAAACTCAAGTCAAATAATGACAGAAAATCATCTAAGGAAGTTGCACTGCTGTGTGTGATACCAATTTTCACTAGGAGAGTGATGGAAGAGAACATAATAGAGTCATTTGAGGAATCAGTAGCTTCTAAGGATAGGAAAACACCTGGAACTTCAACTTTGAGAAGATTGGATGAAAGTGGTGTAAAATAAACAGTGGTACCTCCTCCCTATAGGTATTTATTTGGAGGGAGGGAGGGAGAGAGATAGAGATAGAGAGAGAGAGAGAGAGAGAGAGAATATTCCAGGACCTCCCAACACTGCAATAAACTCCAGACACCTGCCACCACTTTGACTTTACATGGGTCCTGGGGAATTGAACCTGGGTTGTCAGATTTTACAAAGCAAGTGATTTTAACTGCTGAGCAACCTCTCTAGCCTCAAAGAAAGATTTTGGGATAGTAGGACACTTGGCTGGATATTGCTTCTTTTTAGTTATTTATTAATTTTTAGGTAATGTCTCACTCTAGCCCAGGCTGACCCACACTCATCTTTCCTACTATGTGAATAGTTTGAATTAGATTGGGAGCTGTGGTTTAGATATTCTTCAAAAGAGGCTCATGCATGTAACCTTGGACCCCAGCTTGTGGAACTGTTAAGACGTGATTCAGCCATGAAGATTCTTACCTAATTAGTGGATTGATCTTTTGATGATCTAAGGATGAGTATAGTGGTTTTATTCAGAGGTGGTGGAAACTAGGCTGAGTTGGATAAGGTAGCTCATTTGGTGTGTGTGTGTGTGTGTGTGTGTGTGTGTGTGTGTGTGTGTGTGTGTGTATAATGACTTTTCTTGTTCCTCCTCATTTATGCCTCCTGTTCTTGGCTCTCATTGGTTAAGAAGCTTCTTGTGTCACATGCAGCTGCTCTCAACATGTCCTATCTCAACACTGACTCATAGCCTTGGATCCAGCTAGCCCATGGTCTCTCAAATCATGAACCAAGATAAATTTTTTCTCATTCAGGTTGTCTAACTCAGGTATTGTCCTAGGCAGCCACACGCCGCTGTGATGAATCTTCAAACCAGGCACAATTTGGGAGAGGAAAATATTTATTGAAAATACAGATTGCGGGGAAGTTCTATAACAGCAAAAGAGGCTGGCCCTCTTTCACAGGTCCAAACAGAGAGAGAAACCCATTACCAACACCACACAAAGAATAGCAAACAGGCAGGAGGGCAAGGCAAGGAGAAAATTTCTTCCCCTTTACATAGGCTTAGGGTGGGGTCTTACAACCCTATCCCAGACTTAATGGCTTCCTCAGGCTCTGGAATTTCCTCCCTGCTCTGCACACACAGGAAAGAATGTTTACTTGCAGCTTCCTTTGAGTTTCTTTACATCCTGCCCCTTGCTGAGAGGCTGCCTTCCAGTAAACATCCTCAGAGATCCACTCAAGATAATTAAAAAGATCAAGTTGACAACAAAACCTAAGCATCACAGGTATTTTGTGACAGCAATGGAAAATAACACACTGGAGTAGACACATAGCTGTTTGAATTTGTGTGGGACACAATTCCTTTTCTTCTGGTGGATAAAATGGTGCCCAATGAATGACTTAATGACTGAAGGGGTAGCTTCTGGAAACATGCTACAAATAACAAGATGTGAATTTGGAAAAGTCTCACTGTCTGCATTATAGAGCTCTTTCCTTCGTGACAAGGATGTTGTGTATTAATGTGAGGATTCTTGCATAGAGTGTCAGAGATGAAACAGATGTTTAATTAAATGCCATGAATATCATAAAAGACAGTTCTAGGTAATAACGCCAAATGGAGAATGCAATGCTAAGAGATATGCATGCTGCCTTGTCTGATAGTGGTTCTTGACAGTGTCTACCTAAAATGTTGTTGAGTAAGGGTCTAGAGAGATGCTTAGTGGATGAGACCATGGCCTGGCAATATGAGAATGAGAATTGTGATCCCAAATCCTATGTATATGCTGAGTGTTTTTGGTAATCCACATGTAATCCCAGTGCTTGGAAGGTGGTCACAGAGATTCCCCAGCACTCATTGTATAAAAATATTAGGGATGGGATGAAGAAGAAGGGAAGGGAGACCTTTAATTGATGTATAAGATCCTATGTGGATATCTGTTTTAATGATGTTTGAAGGATCCAAATGAAAGACTCTTCTACAAAAAGATGAAATGTTCTCACAACAAATTTATACTTTACTCCATCACTTTACTAAATATGTTAAATACTCATGACCTTCATCAAACTTCCTAAAGTACTACCTAATTATATATACATATATATATATATATATATATATATATATATATATATATATATATATATATATATGGATTCTATGTCACTGGAAAAATAATATTTGAGTTATAATCATAAATACTCTTCTTTTTCACAGTTCTCAATCTGGTAGATGAACCCATTTATAGATTTAAAAAGAAAAACAACAACTTACAGGTGTAAAGTAATTCAATAGAATTATCAGACTTTTAGCTTTTCCTTCAAAGCCCTGATCACATTATGTAAAATCGACTTCATTACCTGATGAGTTGTCGGGGATGTGTGAGAACAGATGAAAAAGATGGAGACGATGGATTAAGAAAGGGAAAGAAGGTCATGGGGAAGAGAGGGGAGAAAAGCATTTTAGGAAAGAGCCATTAATTAAGAGTGTGAAAAGCATTTGGGAGCTCAGGGATAAAATTCTAACAGATGGGCTAAGATCAGGTGCAGGTCATGGATAATTTTTGATAGAGACATTTTGGTGAAGCCTGGAATAGTGGAACAGATTTAAAAACAGTGCTGCAAGAACTTGATACAACCTGTCCAGGCATGAGTCTGGTGCAGGAGAAGCATGGTGGGGAGTTAGGAGAAAGGGAGTAAAGCACTGTGCACTGAGCTCTTTGGAATGGATTCTACCATAAAGACTCTAATGTTGATTACACCACTTACTATGTAAACAATTTATAGTCCACAGAATATTTCATCCATTAGGGAAAAAGAGAAATCTGAGAAGTGAGAGGTATTAGGACATATATTATAAACTAGGATATATTCTAGATAGTTTCATCAGAAAAGAGAAGGTACTTGCCTGCTATGAATACACCCTGCAGGGTGTGTGGGTGGGGAAGGAGAGCTGTGAGCTTACCAGGGAAAATGTAAATAAGAGTTGACAGTCATTCCCTAAAAGGCCAGTTTGGATGTCAGTCCTTCTAACTGTAGACTGATGGGGAGGACCAGAGGAAACACAGTTCATCAAATGAGTGCATTTAAGTAAGGGGTAGTAGAGCCTTAAGAGACTACTTCCTCCTTGCTTCTTTTCTTAAAGTATCATCAACTTCAACCTTGGGGATTACAGTAACTATGAATGTAAACACTTACATTATACCATTTGATTTATTAGAATCTATTCTGTATAGTAAATCTAATTTATATGCTATCAAGATGACTTTGGCCAAAGTACATGATTCTCTTCAAATTACAAGGAAATTCATCAACAATAATGCTTCTGGCTTTTTGTGTGGTATTATTTGAACTCCACAAGGAGAAATAGACTGTAGAAGTGGTTCCTGAGAGGGTACGTGAAACTATGTGATGATGAGAAATTGTTTGCATACTCATGTCCATTTTATTAGTCAAAAATTTTCAATATATTTTAAAAGTTCACTAATATCATTCTCTTAAACTAAAACTTGAAGTACATAAGATTAGAAAGATAATAAATGCTCTTCAGTGCCTCAAAATGAACCATTATATGCTGAGCTTAAAATAAAGAAGGAATATTAACAGTCTAGCAAACATTTGTATTCATTAAAGAGAATTTTTGTAATCAGACCCAATCAGACTCTGATTATACAGCAATTTTCCAATACCTAGGCAAGCAGTTTCCTCTGTGTTCAGTGATTGTTTGAGCTAGTGGTTAAAATATAACTAAATTTGGAAAGTTCTTCGATTTACAAAAGTGTTGATGAAAGAAATCCACTTGAGCCTAGTGTCAACCACAGTGTCATCTCATGGATAAAATAAGAGAGTACCTGTCATCTCATGTAGTTGATGTGCTGATTTTGGGTCTGTGGGTCAATGTTAACACATTATTCTTACTTTCAGGTAAAAGTAAGATGGTCCCAGGCTGCACCGGTCATTATTGTGGCCTCATATTGCCTGATATAAACAATACTGTCAACCCAACTTCCAGAAGGGAATATTTTTTCTTTCCTCTCCTCCATGTCATCAACTCATCTTCTTTTCCCTTCACTTTTTCTCCAGGAAATGGGATGAGTCAGTTATAATTCACGCCATCTCTCCTGTGAAGTGTCACATACTTTAAAACTTCTCTGTCTCAAGATTCCCCATCTTCATATTTCCTCCATAATCCACTCTGCCTTTTGTGCATATGCACCCTCATGTTCCTGTAATACTGGAATAATGTGAGAAAAAATTGGATTTTATATATCTGCATTAACTACAGTTTATTCATATGTTAGATATGAAGTAAATATTAAAATGGATTCAGTGACTACATTGTTATGCACTAACAAATGTGTCAAAATATATTATTTTCCCAATAATAATTTTGTCTCTTGTTTTGTTTTAATCCAATTTTCATGACTCAAGTCTACTCATAAGACAAATACATATTACTTATTACTAATAATTAGTGAATTGGTAATTTGGGGCCTTGTAGATTATTTGATTTTCAATCATGTGTTCCATTTATCTACGTAACCTGATGAGTCACATTTCTTTCTTTTATTTATTTATTTATTTTTACTTGAAGTAATTCAGAATCAGTTTCAAATTAGGTTTCAAATCATTTGGGTCAAGGCATTTTCTGGACTGTTTAACATATCTTCTTAGGAAAAGAACAAATTAGACACACTTGGAGAAGGAAAGGGGCATATAATTGGCTGCAGATGTTTGTAAAAGTTCACACTTACCAAACCTACACACATGATAAAAGTGCATAGAAAACACACACACTCACACAGCACATGAGAGGTTATAATTGTGGACAAAGATAGGCAAGTTTGAGGGGCCGTTTCAATGTTAGTGTGGTGATTTTTCTGTTGTGCTGAATAATGCAGAGCTGTCATTGTGGGCAACTGGACAAGAGCACATGAATTCTTTTAGCATAATTTCTGCCAATCTCATGTGAATCTGTAGCTATTAAAAATTAAGTTTAAGGAGTCACATTTATGCCCTTCTTATGAAACTTCTAGAATATGATTCACAAACGCTATCTTGCCAGTGCATCTCAGTATATTAGCTATTATTGATTGAACTTGTAACACAGCTAGAGATATTTTGTAAGTTCTAACATTTTCACAGTTGCCTTGAGTTAAGCCCTTTAAAAATCTTAAAAAAATTATTGTAATCCTCTAATAAATTTATATGAAAGTTTAGTACTACTATTTATTGTTGCTCTACAGATACGGGATTATGACATTAAAATTTCAGAAAGTACACAGGCAGGATTAACCATTTTGCTTCGATATTCTTAAATGACAATATGACTGCTGAGTCACAGAACACATTTTTAAGAACCAAATATGCCTACACACACACACACACACACACACACACACACTCGTTGTAGGAAAATCAAAAGGTTACCACCACCCCTCCATACACATCTAATTTTAATGGAAAAAAAATTCTGTTGTAACTTGCTGCTTTTGGTTGTAGCAACTCATGGGCCTAGAAAATGTTGGATCAGATCTTCTTTATTCTAGCCCAAGGTGGAAATTTATGGATGACTTCTGTAGCAAATTGAATTAAGGAAAGAGTTAATTCATAATTATGAGAAGAAACATTTTGCATACAAAGTTGGGTTTGTGTTTATTAGCACGCACGAGCACAAACACACACACACACACACACACACACACACACACACACACACACACACACACACGGTTACTGTCTTAGGCTCCTACTGTCCACTGCAGATCTTCAGTTTTGCATGGCTCAGCTCACAAGTGGCAGGCCTTCTTTTCTCTCTGTTGACTTTGTCTAAGTGAGTTATTTCATCCATTTCCTGACTTTCAATTCTATGGGCACACATAAAGCTACTGAACTTATATACACAATCTAGGCTCATCTTTGAACTTCTGTTTTACATCAAACTGCTTTTCAAATTTAATAAGACAAAACTGATATAGTGATTCCCATCACACCTTTAGAGTCCCAGATTTTAGGGTTGGTAAATTGACTGCCCAGCTGTTCCGGTCAGGAAATTTGGCACCATGTCTTGCACAGGCTATATCCAATTCACAAGAAACTCCTCTCTCAACATTATTTTTGAGGCATCTCTATTTACGCAGGCTTTTATCTCCCCTGTTATCCACAACAACAGTGTTTAGTGGCTGCAGGAAGTTTGGTTCCCTAGGGATACTGGGCAATGCCTACAGATATTTTCATTGTCAAAACTACAGGAGTGCTAATGTCATTCCCTGGATAAAAACTGAAGATTCTAACAAGCTGTATAGAAAGCACAGGACAGTCTACCACCCACAATGTACACCTTCCCACCTGTAATAGCACCTGGGTTTAGAAAATCTGACTTGTACCAAGATGTTATTATTGCAATTCTACATACTCTTTTTTAAAAAAATATTTTATTTATTCATTTTCAAGCAGAGAGAGAGAGAGAGAGAGAGAGAGAGAGAGAGAGAGAGCACCAGGGCAACCACCTTGTGAGTCTGGCTTATGTGGGTACTGGGAAAATGAACTTGGGGTCTTAGGCACTGAAGGCAAGTGCCTTAACTGCTAAACCATCTCTCCAGCCCTCTACATGCTCTTTAAGCTTCCTTCCTTGCTGTCCATTTATACCCAAATCCTTTTCCATTCTTGCTATCTCCAGTCAAATCATATGATAGGCCTTGCAAGGAAAGGATCCTCCAGAGTGTTTCTACAGATCAAGTGACTTCTCTGCTGACATTCAGTGCATCCATCCACATCATCTTGTCTGACTCATCTGTCCTGCTATTGGTTTATCACAGAACTTTTCCAATCACATAAAACCAGCACATTACTCCAACATCATTCTCTGTCTCTAAACCTGACCTACTTATTTTATCTTGTTTCCTATTTTAAAGTAGAACTTAGTGAGTTTAAGAGCATTGATTTTACAGAAAATCTTTTTAGTCACTAGACATTCTTTTTTTTTATTATTTTTACAATGAGTTGATATCCCCAATTCCCCACTGCCCCTCCTCCCTATCCCCCATCAGCTGGATATCCTCCTCCATGGGCCTTCTGGATCAGTCCTTGTGGCAGGGGGCCATGGATATCCTAGTACTCAGCCCGGTTCTCCTGGCCCAAGTATGTTGTTACTGAGGGCTGCCATGCCTCTGGATAGTCTTCCCCACCACGGCTCTTACAATCTTCCGTTCAGTTCCCTGAGTCGTGGTGGGTGGGTATTAAGGCTGTTTTACTTTGTGAGCTTAGGGGTCTTTGTATCAAAAATCGTTGGTTTCTGTCTCACTGGCTTATCCTGTATTGATTGAATGGCTGTGGCTATGGGTCCCTTTTTCAACCCCTCATTCTCTGCAGGGCTCCATATGGATCCTTGACGGTATGCCTGTGGTGGCTCATCTCTTGCGAGAATCTCAGCTATCGGCCTACAGTCGATTGGAAGGGTTAGATGGGCCACAACTCTCTTGCTGCATCCTGAAAAATACAAACACAATCTCCATCGGAGAGTGAGATCAGTATAGGTTAACAAATATACACAATTCTGGATTACCTATATTCTATTTTTAGTAGCTTCCCCTTCAATCAGTCCCATAGCACTTCTTTTCTTGGGAGCCCAAGAGTATGGGATCTGGTGCATATCACACTGATTCCCCAGTTCCAGTCATGGGCTCCCCCACACTAAGTGGAATATTTGGCCAAATTTAGAAGCTGTTGATTATCTCCCCCAGGCCCAGGCTCCACCATTGCACAAGTGCTCCTTTCTTGGTTTGTTGTTTTCTCCCAGTAGGAGGTATGGTCAGCCTACTCATGGCCACAAATTGTGTTTCATGCCAGTGGTCTCTCTTTACTCCAGTGTTGTTGATCAACTTCCCCTGGCAGCATGTGCAGTGCCTTCCAGCACTGCTCTAACTACCATCTGGTGTCTGGATACTATTCCAGACCTTGAAGAGTCTCTCGATGCTTACTGTTGGCTTTCTGTGGTTTCTTCAGCAACAAGGTTTTGCCTCAGGCCTGGGGAGGGCATTCAAGAGCTTAATAGAATTCTGTCTTGTTTTTGGAACTTCATGGGTCACTTTGGTCAACAACTTAGTGAGGGAAGGAACCAGTGGCTGGGACCAGGGGTTGTCACACTGATCAATTATTCACAGTCTTAGACTCTCTCCCCTACTACTCATGGCTCCTCTTGCAAGTCGACGCCCACTACCTGCTCAATAGTTTACAGTATGCTTGTGAGGATTTTCTGTTTTTGAACCTAATTTGGTTTAGCCTCATGCTTAAGCCATTCCCCTCCCCCCATCCCTTACCCCTCATTCATACCTCTCACTTCTTTCTACTAGTCTGTGTAGAGTTTACGGTTATCCTGGTTAAGGACCACATATGAGGGAGAATATGTGGCGTTCAATTCTCTGTTCTTTTGAGTGTTTGCTTAGTAAGATCTGCTCAAAATCAGATCATTTTTTTCCTAAATTTCAATATGTCAATATTCCGTTCAGCTGAGTAAACAAGGAAACAGATTAGCAAGGGGGTGGGCCAGAAGCAGGGGGAGGGGCTACATGGGAGCCCCAGTCCCTGTGTGGTGGAGAAAGAGAAAGAAAAAGAAAGAAAAAAAAAAAACAAGGAAACAGACTAGCACTGTGGTGGGTGGGGGGCCGGGATGATGCACTGGGAGGGAGGGACTACATACAATTGGTGATGGAAAAAAGAATAATAATACTAATAGAAAAAGAAAAGAAAAGAAAAGAAAAAAAGTTGAAAAAGAAAGAAGCACATGGGCCCCAGAGAGATGGGAAAGACAGAGGGTGGGAGGGTCAGGGAAGAAAACCAAGGAAAGCCGGCTGAGTCTGGCTTCTGAGGACTCACTGCCTCCAGCGAGTACTGGTCCTCGATGACGGCTTCCAGTCATGAAGATGCTGTGCCGGGAGGTGTCTGGAGCTCAGAGCGTGACCGCAGCTTGTGTCCATGACCTGGATCCCCCCTGAAAACCCTGACCCTTGTTTCCCGAGGGACACTGCATGTCTGCTAGTCGGCCATCTTCCCTGCAGTATAGACATTCCTGTAATATATGAATTCCTTATTTTAAATTGAATTTAGCAAAA
This sequence comes from Zapus hudsonius, assembly GCA_004024765.1. NCBI lineage: Eukaryota > Metazoa > Chordata > Mammalia > Rodentia > Dipodidae > Zapus > Zapus hudsonius. Next base: position 3,194 of record PVHP010028517.1, on the reverse strand, counting down.
TAGTGTAGTTATATATTCTCATTAAATGAGTTGTTTTTTAGGTATTATTAAACTGTTATTAATTGAAAACTTTCATTTCCTTCTTGTTTGTTACTCTTAGTTCCTCTTTGAATGTTGTACATGATTTTTTTCTCATTCTTTCTTTTTTTGTTCATCCTTAATTAGTAATGTCCCTTGACAAAACTGTCTTTTGTTTTCATTTATGTCATAATAGTCCCACTCTCTTATAAGATTCATCTAAGATAGCCCACAAAATGGAGAAAATCTTTGCCAAGTAAAAATTTTAAAACTTTAGTAGCAAAATATATAAATCATTTGATCAATATATGAGGAAATCAACTTATCAGTTCCCAAAAGAGAAACAGTTTGTTAATAACCCTTTGAAAAAAAAAGTTCAATATCCTTAGCCAAGAGGGAAATTTAAATTAAAACAGCTTTGACATTCCATCTTATCCCAGAAGGAAGACTATCATCAACAAAGCAAACTACAAATGTTGGAGAGGACAAGAGGGAAAAGCCACCATTATAAACTGCTGGTGGGAATTTACCTTGGTGGAAATACTGTTAAAATCAGCATAAAGCTTCCTTAAGAAACTAAAAATAGGATTACCATATAACACAGCAGCTCTAACATGTGTCAATAAATACAGGAAGCAAGTCAATATACCAGAAAGATATTTGCATATTCATGTTAATTATCCCACTAATTAAATCAGATGTTCATTAACAGATTACTGGATTAAAATGATGTATTATATCTACACATTAGGTTTAATTCAGCTAAGAAGAATGAAAGTGTGTCATTTACATGAAAGTGGGTGGAACTGGAAATTGAGAACTAAGGCATACTCACAAAGACAAACACTTCACATTTCCCCTAATTTTTGAAATGTATCTATATATAAGATGTATATACTTTGTGCATAGTTACTGTACAAAAACGCCCACGTACACACACAAACACACACACACACACACACACACACACACACACACACGGGAGAAACCATGGGTATATCACTCACTGTTTTAAAGTTTGCTTTGTCTCCCTATGGCTTTATGGAACTGCTAACGGAAAACAAACTAAAGATTTATTCTTGAATTCAGAAGTATGTTCTAACCTGCTTTCATATTTAAAACATGTGTAACAGAGATCTTAAGAAAAAAGTTTCCAAAATTAGTAAATGATAATTTTTATGTGTATATTATGGATAGATATTATAAGTCAAATTTAATCTACTCTTTTTGCAAAAGGTTTAGTGACATGAAAGTGAAACAGACACTTACATTATGTTGTTATATTTAAAGTTTTATGGAATAGAATAGTCTGAAATTGGCCTTTCCCACAGAGATTGTCTGATACATTAATAACCCCATTGAGGAAGGCTCTCAATTGGATACAGGAGAATATACATGATGATATAAAGGTAGGAACTAGCAAATGATAGGTTTGTATAATAAAAAAATGTCTTTAATGAAAGCTTTGATGGTAGTTTTAATGCAATAAGTTGATTAGAAAGATAAACTAGAAGGGAAATTGAAAGTTGCATGTTAAATGTTTGATTAAAAGATATTATTTCAGAATGGTTATACTGATTTAAGGTAAAATATGTGGATAATGATATCAGTAAGTATAAACAGAAAGTTTAAGATATATAGATATGATATATAAGGAGACAAAATAGATAATCTGAATCTTAAAAGATTTAATCAGACTCATTAGGATGGGAACTTTGGGGACTTCTGAAGTTGAACTGAATGTATTGTATCTTACATCATGTATGATTATTTGTGGGGGGGCAAACTGTAATGGTTTGATCCACATGTCCTCCACAAATGAGTATGTTCTAAATGCTTACAAGGATGAGAAAGAACATTGTTGGGACTTTTTATTTTTTTCTCTTATGAATGACTTGCTGTTTTCTACCTGCCTGTGTCCTGACAAATTTTGCAGGGCTGCTTTAGGCAGAAGTGCACTGATGTGAGCTGATGGGGAGATGGCACAGAAAGAAAGGAAAATCTCTGGGCTAAAATTCCTGCCTGTTATGCTATGATTGCTGGAAAGATTACAACTATTGAGATTGGTCCAGGTGATCTGCATTTGGGCAGCAGGAAGTATGCAGACTCTTTTAGTGACAGTTCAGGCAAGCTCCGAAGACCTCCTCCCCTTGAGTGGGAGGTGTCTCTAGCCAGAGCCCAAACCTAGATAAAAAGGTAGATAAAAAGGTCTATACCTGACCAATCAGCTGTCTCTCTGACTTACCTAGTGGAAGTTTTAAAAAGCTTCCTTAGAACAAAGGCCAGTCCTCTTTTTCCACATGGCATCCTATAAGGAGGACTTTAATTTTCCAGGTGAGGCCCCTCACCCACCCCAGCCTAAGATCTCTCCACATGAACTTTGTCTCATGATTGGGGCCTCTCTATTATCTTTCTTTTCCTGTGTCTTTCATGAAAATGCATAAATATTTATTAAAACCTCTGCCATGTGTTCTCCCACACACTGGTGGCTGGAGAACTTTTTAACTCCACATGCTCTCTTAAAGTCTTTAACTATGCCTTAATATCTGGTTATCTATGATTTTAATTCTCTAAATTTGTAGGCAAGAATTCGGGTACTCCTTAAATTTTGAGGTGCACTGGAATTTTTGCTGGGTATTATCTAAATTATAACCCCCAGCTCAGTACTTACATTTTGAAGTATGGGGGCCTGAATGATGAAAGTTATTTATAAGATACAGTTTTAAGTATACTAACATGCTCTCTATTATCTTTTCTTCTACTACTTATTTAGCTAAACAACTTAAGTTCTGTTAAACTCCACATTTTTCTCCCCACACTGGTGGCTAGAGAACTCTATAACTCCCCATGTTCCCTTAAATAATAAAGTCTTCCACTATACCTTAATATCTTGTTGTCTATGAATTTAATTCTTTAACTTTGTAGACAAGAATCTGGGTACTCCTCAAATTTTGGGGTGCATTGGAATTTTGCTGGGCATTTTCTAAATTCTAACCCCCAGCTCACCCTGTTACATTATGATGTCAACAGCAACTCAAATACTAGGCTCTCTTGTCTGATACTGGCTTGTAGGAACCTATGCTTTCTTCTGCTTCTGTCCAGCCCTGATTAGTCAGCCACTGTTTGCCTTTCAATTGAATTGCAGAAATTTCCCTATTGGTTATGTGCAGGGAGCC
>PVHP010028516.1:0-22990 GCA_004024765.1 Zapus hudsonius | reverse complement strand
TTTTTTTTGATGTGGTTGTATTCAAGGACCAAGGTAAAAAATATATTTGTTCCCTAGAGAGTGGTAGGAAATGGGTCTTCAGAGAACCTGAATAAATAAACCCTGAAGGAATGGTCATCTTCCATGACCTTCTATAGCCCCTATAGATGTCTCAGGAACAACCTGGAAAATACCATCATAGCACAGTAATTCTTTGTTCTGTCAGTGGCAATTCCTTCACAAATGGATTATTCTTTGTCTAAAGGTATGCATCACGCTCTGTCATGTCACTGGACTTGATTGGGATTGCACTGATGAGATCCATGATTTCAGCAACATAGCCATTTTTACATTATTTAAGTGATTACCTGAGCATGTGGAGTCTTTTCCATCTTTTTTTTTTTTTGTTTTTCTTTCTTTATTTATTCAGTGTTTTAAAGTTTTGCCCCAGTTAGGTTTATTCTTAAGTATTTTTTTGAGTCTATTGTAAATGGATTTTTTCCCTTATTTCCTTCTTGGCAAGTTTTCTATTAGTACATACTGGTTTGTAGACAATCTTCTAATTTCTGCTGGAGATTGAACCTGGAATATCACACTTGTTGGGCATGAGCTTTACCACAGCCTAGATACTACATAGTATCTAGGTATTTATGTTGATTTTGCATTTGCTACTTTGTTAAAAATGTTTTACTAGTTCTCAAAGTTTTTTTTGAGGGGTGGGGCCTGGAGGCTCTTGTAGGATCATGCCATCAAGCCTAGAACCACATAATCTTTGACGAAGTTATCAAAACTATACATTGAGGCTGATAGCTTCTTGAATAAGTGATGCTGAGAAAACGGAAGAATGAAACTAGATCTCTATGTCTCACCGTGTACAAAAGTCCATTCAAAACTGGTTCAAAGATCTTATTTATTATAATCTCAGAAACATTACAACTGATAGAAATCAGCACAACTATAAAAAAAACCTGTAAGAAATCACTATTAGAAAAGACTTTTTAAAAAGAACTCTAAACAGCACAGGAAATAATGCCATGAATTGACAATTGGGGTTGCATGAACTTAATTTTTTTTGAACTTAACTATTTTGAAGTCAACAGAGGAACTATATCTATTTACAACATGCAGCATGACTTAAAGATTTTTTGAGATGAGCCTATAAATATGAGAATTTTTTTTGCCAACTAGGGAGTTAAAATCTAGAATCTGTAAAGAACTTCAAAACTTAAACACACACACACACACACACACATACATGCACACAAAACAATCAATAAATGGCCTAGTGAGTTTAATATTTTGGGCACAAACGAAGAAATACAAGCCCCAATATACCTTGTACACTTGGACAAATTGTTAAATACCTTTGGCCATAAGAGGATTACAAAGTAAAAAAAGTATTTTGAGTAAATTTCATCCCAAGTCAACAATGACATATACACCCAAAAGTGCCATAGGAAACTCATAAGATAGCATATTAACTGAAAATTTAAAATAATAATAATAATACTTCTCCACACAAAGCACTAAAGGATAATTATAAGCACCCTCTTTCTTATTTATACCTTATTTATGCAGAGAAAATAGATTCAATGAAATTGATCAACTGCTGGCTTAATTTGTATGACTAATTGGTAACGTTTAGACCAAATGTGTACAGATTTATCTCAATTAAAAATGTCTACTACTAGCTATTAAAAGTAAACAACGTACCAACTGGTTCCTTTTGATTCTGAAAGAGAATCTTGCTATTACTCCCATCCATGTTTGCCATGTTAATTGTATTTCCATCCGTCCAGTACAGTTTCCTTAAATCAAATGAGATATAGATTAAAACCTCTCATGTAGACTTACTTATTGAGTAGAAACACATAGTTCTTTTTTCAGAAAAGCCTAAAATTATTGACCCACTTGCTGACAATGTCCCACATAGTTTCCTGGGAGAAAAGAATCATACTTGCTTTTCTCTCTTGTTCAAAGAAAGTTATCTGTCTTCTTTAATATCCTATATTCAAAACTGAATACTTAAGTATAACTACACAAAATTACTTTCATTTTGTCATTCATCAAGATTGAAATCTCTTGGCTGTGTAGGAATCAGAAACGGTGAATGGGAAGAGCTCATTTGAACCATTTTAGTTGAAAGCCTGGGTGAGAAAGAACTTCTTTTGGCCTCCACAGGCTCCCTCATGGGTACAAGATGACTCATCAGAAGACCAGAGAATCAAATCTACTTAGCAGTGACCGTACTGTCAGCAGACAGCAAATATTATTAACAACTGACATCCAATATGAAATTGACTTTCCCCAACATCTCTTTTTATTCTGGACTGTCATTTCCCCAAAAATATAAACTAATGAGATCTTATAAATTGTATTTTCTGTAGATAAAAATCTCTTACCAAGAATATGAATGTCTTTTCCAATTTTTATACCTACATTTGCTTTGGGGGGGGTCTATACCTAATGGATCTTCTGATTTTGACAATCATTTTATATAAAGTCAGAACAAAAGTGCAAAATTTTGGAAAAACTAAGGAAAAAAATAATCATACTTTACCCCCTGACTGGGTGAGCTGCCAGACACTGTGGTTTATCGATTCCATGAATAATTGAGGTTTTCAAAGAGCCATCAAGCCGTGCTACATTAATTTGTGTTTCATCAAATTCTGAGCTAATCCAGTATAAATTACGTGAGATCCAGTCCACTGCTAGTCCTCTGATGCTCTGAATATCTGCAGAACAGGAAAAAGAATTTTAGAAATGAATGGACTTTCTCATTCTCTTGGTTCTTCAAGCAAGGTATTCTCTGTTCAAGGGAAAAATTAATCTACATTTTGCTCACCAAAAAAAGATGTATAAGATTGTAAACTTATTCCCTTTTCAATCCTTCTTAAGGCATGAATAATCCTTAATGTCTTTACTCCTGTGGCATTATAAACCTGAAGCAACAATTAGCATTGAAATTACAATTACAGTCAACTATCTACTAGTAAACTCTTCTAGAAAACACAGGCCAGTCTTGTAGCCATAGTGATCAAAATTTAAATTAAAATAATAGTTTCCCCAGTTGGTAGCACATCATTCTAGTTAGGAGGACATCACATGCCACCAGCAAATGGGCTATTTTATGTTTTAAGGGCCAATTTGTTACAGAAATAAAATAAAACAATTCAACCCTCTTAAAAACTACTAGAGTTGAACATTGTTCAAAATAGAGAATTGACAGAAATGGCGAGCCGTATGAGACAGAAAGGAAAATCATTTTAACGTCCTCCAAATGTGATTCTGCAGAAAAACGGAACCCTAATTATGTTTGGAAGCAGCATATTTAATGTGAATCTTTGGACTGTTATTCTTTAATTGCTGAATTGGGCATCTTTAAAAGTAAGTATGAGGTCGCATCTTGAATACAATTAGACATTTAATAAAGTATTATAAAAATTCAAACCTTAACTTATAGCATAGTCTTTTTTAGTCCTTCTCTATGTCTTTTGGCTGCTTGACCCTAAAGTTCTCTTTATTTTCAACGTTTGATATTGTCTAGCAAACATGACTTTTAGAATTCTTTAGGCCACTGTTTCTGAAAATGGTGTACTTTTAAAGTGGGGAGGGACAGCTCAGGTCCTCCAGGGACAGCTCAGGTCCACTGGGGACAGTTCAGGTACTCCAGGGCCAGCCCAGTTCCTCCAGAGACAGGCCAGGTCCTCCAGGGACAGCCCAAGTCCTCCAGGGCCAGCCCAGGTCCTCCAGGGCCAGCCCAGGTCCTCTAGGGACAGCTCAGGTCCTCCAGGGCCATCCCAGTTGCTTCAGGGACAGCCCAGGTGTACCAATGACACCTCAGGTACTCCAGAGACACCCCAGGTCCACCAGGGACAGCCAGCTCTCAGGTGCCCTCAGCACACAGCTAAGGCTTTGCTCCACGGGAAGCAGGACTCAGGACTCCATTCTTTTCCTTGCTTAAAAGTAATTTTTTTCCATGAAAAAATGGAAAGGTATAGATTTATGAAATTTTCCTACAGAACAGAAGGAGCCTTGAGGCCCACCCGTGCTGACTGGCTGGGCTGCCGGGATGAGCTTTGACAGCACTTTTGGGTGCCTAAAGCAGCCCACTTGTCCCCTCTAAGCCCTTCCATGATGCCTGTGGGGCAAGTCCCATCACAGTGGTTTAGGACTTGCTCTTCCTGTTTCCAGTTCCTACAACAGCCCCATCTTCTCCAAGCCCCACCCTGAGGACCCTCCCTGGTCAGCTGCTGGATCCTGTGTGGGCACTTGCTGCACTCCACAACCTCACATGACATTTTGTTTTGTTCTGATTCCTTATTCCTGGTCAGTTGCTTTCATTATCTTTAGAGACAGAACTCCCTGACTTGTTCTTCCTGGTCATTCAGGCACTCTCTGCCTCCTTTTGTCCCTTCCCTCAGGAATCACTGGTGCTGAGAAGCAATACTAAATGGGTGAAATTGGGTTTGATATTCCAAGTGTGCTATAAAGGCATATGAATATTGTGTAGCTTCATTCTTCATCTCTAACATAGGAGAGATTATAGATAATATATAGAATTATTGGCAATATTACGTTAGTTGATATATTTCCTCTAGAAGACATATTTGATGGTTTGAATACAAAAGGTCCCCCATAGCCTCATGTCGTCATGATTAATCCTCATACTTCATCCCCAACTGCTCGACTTTAGGAGATGGAACCTTGTTGGGGGAGGTGTGTCACTGGGGTAGGCCTTGTGGTTTATTTATTAGTGCTGCCTCTGTGGGTGCTCAAAGGTCACTTTTGCTGCTTCCAACATACTTAGGAGATATGCTGTGAAGCCAGGCTGTGTGCTCATGAATTGCTTTCCTTGTCATGATGAAACTTCCCCTGGAATCTGTAAGCCGAGAATCATCCCTTTCTTTCTATAAACTGCTTTGGCTGTGCGTTTTTCCCCCAGCAATGAAAAGGTAACTGCTACATTTTTTACAAAAGAATCCTGCACTACTGTGTCTGGGTCTGCGGGTAGCTTAGGGAGTTGCAGTGGCTTGGAATAGCTGTGAGCCGATCGAGAGATGAGACCCTCGGGAGAACGCAGCAGTGGGCAATTCTCCTTTTATTGATAGATATCAGTTGTTTTTATAGAGAAAAGTCAGAGGTAGAAGCATAGGAAGCAAGATCTGTGGGCATCTCATGAGTTTGATTGGTAGGGGCCAGTAGCCTAATTTACATAGATAAATTGAGGGGGCTCCGTGACTCTATACATGGACTCTATACATGGTGATGTTAGCAGAGGAAATGAAACCTTGTTGTCTAGGTTTGTTATTTGCCGTTGAAATAAGTTAGGCTTTGAACTGCTTATCTTATCTCAGGGGACAGCTGTGGCCTGCCTAGGGGCTTTGGAGTTTTCAGGATTGCTAAGATTTACAGGGGCCCTTGGACTTTGCCTCAACTTCCTTATCAGAAGGAGACTGTCCCAGAAGCCTGCCAGACTCAGCAAAACCCTACTTCCTCCATGCCCCATTAGCAGGGTACCACAACTATGTATATTAGGAAGGAAAACAATCCAAGTGCTTACCAGTTGATGAATGGAAAAAAGAAAATGTGGTACCTAGGCACACATATGAAAGGGATCTTGTCATTCCAGCAAGATGGATGAAACTGGAAACCATTATGTCAAGTAAAATAAACTTGGCGCCGGAAAGATAAATAGTATGTGATCCCATTCAAATACAGAATCTAATAATGTTGATCTCACAGAAGTCTGAAATTGAATGGCAGTTACTGCTGAAAGCAGATGGACAGGAGGCATAGCAACATTTTATCAGCAAGAACTAATTTCGAACTAGATCAGAAAAAGATCATCTGAAGTCCTACTGCCCAGAAAGATATCTACTGATAACAATAATGCATTCACATTCTTTTAAAGCTTCAGAAGAAAGGTATCGGGGGCATTTTCATCTTAAATAGATAATGTTTTAGGACTGGGGAAAAGGCTCAGAGGAGAAAACACTTGGCACTCAGGCTGAATACACAGTTTGTGTCTTCTCAGACCTCACATAAAATACTAGAAGCTTTGGTGGGCTTCTTTTATCTCAGTGCACTTGATGCTGATGGCAAGATAAAAAGTAGAGATAGAACAGTTTCTTGGAAGCTTGTTGCAAGTGTAATAAAGAACAATATTAGAGCAGGAACCAGAGTAAACCTTTTTCCAAAGAGGTGGAAAGGCAAGGATGACCAGAACAATGTCTCTGGCCTCTACACATGCCTTGTCACATGCACAGTCCTTCCCCCACACCCACATACAAAAGAAATGGCCATTCAAGAGATAGATAAGGTTAGCATGATTTAAAGGTAAGATAATGTATGCATGCATGCATCAAAACATCACATTGCACTTCATAATTACGTACAATATTCTATGTATCATCCAACAAATTTAAAGATTTCTTTCTTTTTGAATGTGTGGAGTGTATGTGTATATGTGTTTCTAGGTATGCAGGTGTACATGTATGCACCTGTAAGGTTCGAAGTCAATGACAGGTGCCTTTCTAATTCACACTCAACCTATTTTCTTTTTGTGTGTGTGACAGAGTCTCTCTCTGATCAAAACTGACCTAGAACTCATTCCATAGCACAGGCTGGCCTTGAAGACACAATTAACCTCCTACCTCAGCCTTGTGGGTCATCTTGTCAAACTAAAACAGATTTTGTGAGAAAAGTTTTCTAATTGAATGGAGAACTCATCAATTTTGCAAGGCTAGATAGCCAGCTTACCCTGAAATCCTCAGTCTCTGCTTTCTAAATCCTGGGTTCCTTCCCTGTCATTTAGTTAGGTGCTAGGGATGCCAAGACAGGCCCTTATGTTTACATGGCCAGCACATTACCACTGAAGCCTTTGTCCTTGCCCCCTAAATAATTTTTATAATAAAACATATATTAAAATAGCATTAATTTGACAAAGGCTAGGAGGAATTTGAACCCTGTGTGCTGATGGAAGGAATTTAAAAAGTTTAGTTATGGTGGAAATGGAACTGTAAATCCTCAAAAAATTAAAAATACAATTTTTATATAATTCCACAGTTATACTTTTTGTTTTGTTTATTTTAGAGACAGGGTGTCATGTAACTTACAATATCCTTGAACTCTATATGTAGATAAGGATAATGTTGAACTCCTGGTCTACCTGCCCTCATAAGCCCTGGGATTCCAGATATGTGCCACCATGTCCAGCTAGCACCTCCAGTTTTGGATATTTGCTCAATAGAATTGTAGGCAGAGTCTCAAGGAAATATCTACATTGCTATGTTCAAGTAGCAATACTGTGTTACCCCAACAATACCTGCACTGTTCTGATTCCCTCAACATTCAGAAATGGAGGAAGGAGAAGAACCAAAGGAATGAGCCTAGGAACCCCAGGAAGCACTTCCAATAAAGAGAACGGTTCTCAGGGGATTGTCAGGAGTGGGAGAAAGAGCATACTGAGATGGGAACATCATTAAACCATAGTACACTCAAATATTAAAGTTATTAATTTAAAAACTCAAAGAGGCATTACTGGCATATTTAAATTTAGAGACAACTCAAGTGTCCACTAATAGATAAACAAAAATGAGATGAGTATACACACAATGAAATGCAGTTCAGCCTTGGAAAGAGACATGTCATCATATGTCCCAAAGAAAAGGGGTTCTCTCCCTATGTTCATGTCTCCAAGCCACCATCTCTCAGTGTGTGCTCGTCTCCCTCTCAGTCCTGTGAAGCCAACTGGATGTCCTCTGTCGGCCATCTTCCTTACACTACTCAGAGGTCTAGCCTAATTTTTGTTTCAGAATTAGAACATTTGTGCATTTTTTCATTGCATTCTTATGCAGGATGTTTCAGTTTTGTGGCTTTATAAATTTCTATTTGATTTATTCTCAAAAGAAATTGCCCCACCTGTACCGTTCTTTTAGCATCACCAATGGCTCCCCATTAATTTGAGAGAAAAATAGACAAATATCTCCTCATTCCTATAGGGTCCTTTGTGACATGCTCTGCTATTAACTTTATAGTTTACTTTTTTCTCAAGGCCTAGCTAACCATTCACCAGTTGCTTCTGGAAGTTTCCAGATCTTTGTGCCTACAGATTTCTAAACCTGGATAGTTTGTACACTCATTTTCCCAAGACCTCATTTAATCATTTCTTCCTCAGTGAGCACCTGAGTAACCCCAGGTCAGAACACAGTATTACTCCGTTCTAATTTTCTAACAGAAGTTTAGACTTGTTAAAGTACTTACTCTATTTAGTTACATGGCAGAATGTCACCGGTTATAAATTTCTTTATTTTTATGAAATGTTTCAGTAATTTTATTTTGAAGGTCATGACTCATTTGATCCAATTCAGCAGGCATAGCACCTAAAAAATTCTGTGAAATTATTTAAAAATCCTGTGCATTAAAATAAAACAGCACTTTTATTTGTTTTTCTAACTAACCCATAAAGAATCAACATATAAAATATGGCTGGCTCATTTGCCACGTTAATGGAGATGTAGAATTCTCAGTGGAGTGGCAATTGCAGGCATGAGCTCTGCCTACTTTGTCTTTCTTTCTTTCACATCCCAGATGTTGATATTATTCTAACAAATAAGTCGCTGAGAGAAAATGAAAAATTGAAAATTCTTTTCAAAACAACAGATGTTCCATATCTAAACACTCTAATTTAAGACCTGTTTTCAAAATCAGGATCTCACTGTTGCTACTGACCTGCTTTCATATCTTTCATTCTCTGTGGATCAGTTTTCAGAATCGTTTTTATTTTCAAAGCAATGTTATTACTGAGTACGACTAAATATGATATTTTGCAATAGAGGGAATGAGTCTTAACTGATGATAGACAAAATAATTGTTGACATATTTGGATGATACTTCCAATATGACTGGACAACTCCCAAGTAGATCCAATTAGATTCAAAGGAGCATTAAGGAGCATTATATTTTTACCAAGCCTGGCAGCACATTCCTATCATCTCAATGTTGTGGTTGCTGAACAGAAGACACACTACAAAGTGAGTTAACCTCTAGACTGGGTTTGTAGCAGTAATCTTTCAGTTGGTGGGACAAACCACATTAACAGAAGCAGCTTAACGTAGGCAACAGTTTGCTGTTTTAAGGGGAAGTCTCATCATAGCAGAAAAAGCATAGCAAGAGCAAGTGGCCAGGTGGGCATCACATCTCCGCAGCAACAGGGAGAGCTCCTGGGCCTGGATCTGGGCTATCTAACTCCATTGACCACTCTTAGTCCCACACCTCCTTCACCAAGGCTATTGTCTCTCAAAGATTCCACAATTCTCCCAAATTGCCACTAGCTGGGAACCAAGTATTCATAACATATAATCCTATAACCAAGTATTCATAACATATAATCTTATAAGGGATACTTTATTCAGACTACAACAGGGCTATAGTGAGGTCCTGTCTCAAAACAAAACAAAAAAAAACACACATTTAAAAAAATAGCAAGGTGATTTAAAAGAGTTGGGACTATAATGATATATATTTTTGTAGTCGTAAATAAAGCCTATAATTGCACCATTTTTAACACATACTTGAGTATTCTTTATAGAAAAAAACAGCTAAACGTATTTATAATTCCTTTTAATCTTTTTATCACTTTATCCTTTCTGATTAACTCAAACTATTTCATTTTATTTTAATAGTAAATTACTATAGTCCTAAAATCATAAATTGCTAAGCCAATGCCTCTTTCAAAAGTGAAAAAAAACTGTACTCTTCTCAATAACTGACCTATAATGTATATATATATAATATGTTATATATATTTATATGTACTGACAATGGTGTAGAAACTCATGTAGCTGTCAATTTGTTTCTTAAAGCCTAACTCATGTTTCTGAATAACAACACAGACCATTGGTCTAGGGATGAGCGACAGTGTGTTTTAAGATATTACTTGGAAACTACAGAGAATATAAAGTGAAGAGTAAGCAAATCTTGAAAAGAAGTCTGCTCAAGCTATGTGGCTCATGAAATCTCCTTTCCGCTAACTTGCTAAGATCCGTTATACAAACAAGGAGCATCAAGGTTAAGAATAAGACCTTAGAATCAGATGGGCTGTGTTCAAACAAACATAAACAAATTCCTAATGTGAAAGGCCCCTTCTTATGGGCTCAGGCATAGTGCTGCTTGGGAAGGAAGATTGTGGAGACTCTAGGGTGGAAGCCTTGCTCAGAAAAGTGGGTCACTGAGGGCCAGACAGTGAGCTTGTGAGAGCCTGTCTGTACTGCCTGCTTGTTCTCATTCCTAACAGTGCCTGTATGGGGCCTGCTGGCCTCTTTGCCAGCTACCATGTCTGCCTTTCCTTCCATGATGGAATGTAATAAAATAAAGTTCCTTCATTGGGCTTCTTCCTGTTGGGTATTTTATCAGAACTACACATAAAACATAAAACATAAAGAAAATAAGACAAAGATACTGTAGATAGGAATATGAAGATATAATATTTATTTTTTAACATAAGGAATTTTAAGACATTAATTAATGTCTTGTATAGTTTTCCTTATTCCATCATTCTCAAGTAGTATTTGAGAACTTGGTGGAGCAAATTATTATTCAATAAAGTATAATTCTGAGTAATGCTCACTTGGGAGGAACAATTGACATTGGTTCTGTTTTAATAGGACAATATCGAGGGCTGCTGGAATTAACCTCCAGGAACTTGCAATAAACTCTGAGACCCTGTCACATAATGAGAAGACGGTCATTCAATGATGGAGTCCCTAGTATAAATCTATCTCAATCATTTTCCCACTGAGACTTTGAGGCAGAGTTTCGTTTTCTGTGATCTTAATTTTTTCATGTACAGAATGGAAATAATTCTTTCATAAAACTAGATTGGCAGTGATGAAATGAGATAAGGGTTATGTCTCATTAATGATCATATGACTCATCATTTCATGTCAGATCAATAAGCCTGAAAATATGAATAATTAATAAACATGTGTCCCAGTCAGTTGATACAGTAGAATTCCTGTGACCAAAGAGAGTATGGCTACTGTCTTCTATTAAGCACTATGCCATAAATGTTATGTTTTTTTTTTCTTCAGGATAAAATTACCTTCGGACTTCCCACAGGCCTGAGATGGCTCAGGGATCATTGTGGAAGAGAGTGTGGAAAGATTTTAAGAGCCACAGAGTGGGTAGGAATACCTTGAGACATCAACTACTTCCACAGTGTCTGAGGCCTTCATACCCCACAGTGTATCCCATGACATCACAAGGTGGCAGGGGCTGGGATAAGAGGATGCCAGAGTAGAGCTTGTTAGATTATATATACAAATAAATAAATAACCTTTGGCTTTTATGAACTAGGGGATTTATGTGCATGCATTTATGTGATATGTTTTTTGCTGCATACAGTTACTGTTAATTCTCGTGCATTAAGCATTTATCCTTATAAAGAATTGCAACTCCTCCAAGCCACTTAGATGAAGAAACTGGCACAGGTAACACACACAGAGTGACTAAAGATGAGTGTCACCAGACATGAGGAATTCAATAGCAGGCAAACTATCGGTCCTTTCAAGAAAGCTTCAGTCAATGTGTATTTGCCCTAAGAACAGTCGGAGGAATGGGCATATTTAGGACCCAGTTTTGAGTTTACTTCACATTAGACTTAATCTAAGGAAGACAGTGTAAGGAAATCTGGCAAGAGAAGTCCAAGAGCTAAATGTCAACTGGAGACCAAGACTGTGGGAAGAATGAGGTCCTCTGAGAACCATTCATGGGGAATCAAATTGATGAAAGGAGATAACAGTACAATAACCGGTGGATTTGTGATCCTTTGATGAGTTCAGACGCCACACTGTCTAAAACACTTCATCTCCAGTTTCGCTCTTCATGGAGAGGTGTCTCAACTCCTAACAAGGGGTCACTGCACAAGGATGGTGGTGTATTGAACCTGTGAGGCCAGCGGAAACAGAGGACTGACCTTGACAAAGCCTCTCCTCACCCGTCAGGTCCAATTCTTTACTCAGTCTTTGGATTTGACCTTTGAGAGCACTGGAATCAGCCACGTTGCTCCCTCCATCTCTGTTTTCCCACCCAGTCCAAGTTTCGACCATCTCTTGCCAGAGCCACAGAAAGCAACCAGTTTACCTGTCCAGAGCTCAGAGTGACTGAACCCCCATGCCAGAATGTTCTACTAGACACGTAGTGACCATTTCCAAATCTAAACTAATCCTGCTGCCCACCCACATCCAAATGCTTCCCCTTGTTTCCTGAAATGTCATAGAAACCAACAACTTGTCTTCTGAAGGCTGATGTGATGCGGAGTCCACATCCTCAGCTGCTCAATATCCCCACATACGACGTTCTCTTTTTGTGCCTCTGACATCATCAGAGTCTGCTTTTTTCTCAGATATAAAATGTTCTACTATTTCTCAAAACGATGGAATGAATCTTTATTGATCCGAATGGCTATATTATTATTAGTGAAAAATGTCATTGCTTGTTTTGATGCATATCTGTAAACAAGCTCGTAAGAGGTAGCAGGTCTTGGTGTGTTTCTGAAAGATATATTCAACATTTTGACTAGATTCTGGTTTGTCATTTTGTCCATTTATAAGGTTCAGGTTTAGCTGCATATAAATAATTGCATATAGCTGCATATTTATAAGTCTTAGAGCCTATGCATGGTACATTCATGATAATAATACTCCGATTGAACTGTGAGGAATTTGAAGAAGAGGATCACCTAAGTTACTGTCTTTCAAGCAGTTCAGTGTTCTGTTAATTTTCTCACCCAAATCTGTAAAAAAACTGTCCTGTATGAAGAGGAAATCATAGCATTATTTTTTGAGAAAGACCTTCCTTAGGTAAATTCAAAATAAGTATTTGAACAAGCTTATGGCCAATTCATTCAGCAAGTTGCCTTGAGAACACCAGCCTGAGATCAACTGGCCTAAATACAGAAAGCTTTAGGTATCCATCAAAGGACGGTGCAGATTTGTTCTTGGTACTATGCTACCCTCTGCTTATACACATGGAAGATACTTTGGAAAGGACTGTGCATTGGAAACGTGCATCCCTTACTACTCTCCTTAGAAGAGAGTCAATTCCTCAAATATGGTTTGATTCAAAGTGGTAAGCATCTTTCCAAATCTGCAGGGGTGACTGATTACCCTTGTTGCCATTGCTCTCCAAAGGTCTCTGCCAAGATACCATGCCTTGTATGTGTTGCAGCCACAGAGAATGGTAGGCACGCAACTACTAGCAATGGAGGCAGAAGCAAAAATATATCCACATTGAAGCAAAGCAAATATTAAAATAATTTAATAGTAAAGTGCCCAAGCCACTGCATTTACATGTATGCTTAACTCCAGGTATGTTTTCAATGGATGGGAAATGATTTCAAAAACTATTCATTTTCGTATGTGTGTGTAGGGAATTGAACTTAGGTCAAAGGCTCTACAAGCAGATACCTGCAACCATTGAGCAATCTTTCCAGGCAAAAATCAATTTAATATCCAATTCAACAATATCTACTTAGAATGGAGGATGAAACATTTTGTTCTAGGAGCTGAGTAAGCATAGCATCTTTGTCTTAAGTTTGATTCTGTTCAAATATATGCAAAATGAAGTTCAGATACCATAAGCTGTATTCAAAGAGGGGGTGTGTCCGTGTCTGTAGCCTAGATGGCCTCTATATCAGTAAAGATCCAAGGTCTTTAAATCTGTTTGTCAGATATCTGTAAGTTTTAAGGAAAATGGTTATAAATTTGTTTTCTTTGGATGGAAGTAAATTTCTGGTTCTCAACCTGCTATGTGCAATACCATTATGGTAATCAGAAATTTCAAGAATTGGGGGCTGGAGAGATGGCTCAATGGTGAACGTGCTTGCCTGCAAATGCTAAAGACTCGGGTTCAGCTCCCCAGTACCCAAACAAAGCCAGAGGCACAAGGTGTCACATGCATCTGGAGTTCATTCAAAGCTGCTGAAGGTCCTGGTGCACACATTCTTTCTGTCTCTCTTCTCTCTGTCTCTCCCTGCTTGCAAATGAATAAATAAAAATATAAATTTAACAAAAAAGAAATTGTAAGACTGGAGTATGTTATCACATTCATGCATAATAATTGATTTCAACTTCCAGTGACTAGCACAGAGCTGACAAGTACAGGAAGAGGGTAAAAGAAACAAACTATAGAAGGTTCAAATGGAGTAACAAACACTGTAAAGTTGTTCAGGTTTTTTTTTACCTCTTGAAATAACAGTTTCTAACCCAGTTCCATTAATAAAAGCTCGTTTAATCGTTTGTGTCTTGATGTCTGTCCAGTATAAACGCTCCTCAGAAGCATCAAAGTCAATCACGGTGACATCATCGATATCGGGGACAGTAAAAGCTGTGATGAAGTTCACATATGGATTGTCGATATCAACTCCTCGGATTTCAGAACGTCTTGCATAAAGAAGAAACTTTTTCATTTCTAGAAAATAAAGAAATTGCTTCTTTCTTAAACTGCTGGCCAGATTTTTAAAAGTATAGACCTTCTAAACTGCTAACTTTTAATTATTTCCCACATTTTTGCACCACAAAAGAATATTCGATATTTGATGAAAATAATCTAGAAACATCTTTTATATTCAGATACTTAAAAGAAACAGATATAAAACACGTCAAAATCTCTGAGTTATCCAGTTTGAACTGCCAAGAAATTCTCAGGAATTTATTTGATCTTAGAATTGCAAACAAACTTGCCATATACATGAAATTTACAAATTCCAGACTACCATATTTGATTTGGGGATATAAATAAAATAAAAATTTCCACATATTAAATACTTTTTAAAAATTTTTAATTTTAATTTTTTCCCTTTATTATCCATAATTAGATACATTGAGTGAGCAAATAATGCGTTGGTTTCCCCAGTTCCCTGATTCTTCTGTTTCATGTTCCCAATCAACTGGGTATCGTCCTCTGTGGGCAAACTGGATCAGTCCATGGGGTAGGGGGTTATGTATAGCCTAGGGGTCAACCTGGCTCCACCCCCCCTTTGTATGTTGTTACTGAGGGGGGCCATGTCTCTGGGAGTTCTCCCCCACCATGACTCTTAGAATCTTTCCGCCCCTTCTTCCGCTCAGTTCCCTGAGTCATAGTGGGAGAGTATTAAGGGTCCTTTATTGTTGAGGTATTAGGTGCCTCTGTAATTCTGCCTTAGGTTGTGTTAAAAATCGTTGGTGTCTGTCTGTCTGGCTTATCTTTGGTTGACTGATTGGCTGTGATTATAGGTTTCTTGCTTATCCCACCACTCTCTGAAGGGTTCCATGTGGATCCTCCACAGTTAGTCTGGGGTGGCTCATCTCTTGCCAGGATATCAGTTATTGGCCTGTGGCTCATTAAGAGACCATAGAACATTGTATAAGTTACTAAAATGGAATGAGATATCACTTTTTAATATCTAATTACTATTTCTCCCATCAGAATTAGGGCTCAAGTAATTTAAAGTTTTTGTTGAAAATCTGTTGTACTGACATCATGAAGCATACTTCATGATTTCCTTTCCCCGGTGTTGGAAACCACATTAGATAAAATAGAAATAGGATTTACACTTATTCTACTAATTTGTTCCTTTGGGTTGCTACTATTTTGAGAAAGTATTCCCAGACTAGAAGTCAGGCATAAGGGCCAATGGCCAACACCTCATTATTGTGTCTACTCCTTACTTCATATACAAGCTGCTCAACACAGCCAGTCCTTGAGGTTTCCTTGGATTTTTAAAATACTTTCCAAATACAGAGGCCATGAGGATGCTCCATTCTCAACAGTCCTAACCCAGTGATTGGTCTGTGACCTTCTGTGGTTGGGCTGGAGGGGCAAGGGCCAAGGTAAGGAAAACCTGGCCTCACTGTGCATGTGTCCAACGCCTGGTTATGACTTGTTATATAACTTATATATAAAGGTTATAAAGGATTTGTTATATAAAGCAAAGAACTAGTCCCATGGCACCCAATAAATACTCATGGTAATCAACATTCTGCACCATAAATGTCAACACACCATGTAACTACAGCATGGTCCTAGTTGGCAAAGTTGCCATTACAGTTCTCCAGCTTGTATGTTCGCTTTTTGCTTTTCTAAATAAATCTATCGCTTGCTGGACTCTGTGCCCCCTATACACTATTTTATTGACAACAAGAACCTAGACCAAAGAGGTCTGACTTGCCCTGGTCTAGCCACCTTTAAAACACTCTAAGATATTATACCAAGAAGCCATTAGTGCATAGAGTTCATTTCCGTCAAATATTCTATTTTCTTGCCTGAAAATTAAGTATCTCCTTTATCAGTAAAATTATCAATAAGGAAATTTGATTTGTACTTATAGGTGATTTGATTTCATTTTATTTTTATTTGGTTTGGAGACTGGATCTCACTCTTATCGAGGATGTCTTTGGACTCATGTATTATGATCCTACCTCATCCTACTACATCCTGGGATTAAAGTTATGTGGCATCAAATTAAGCTAAATATCCCCTCCCCCCAAAAAATCTTTCTATGTTATACATTTCACTTCACTGCTCCTCTTCGCATTGACAGTTGTTATAAAAGGTTGCTGTAGTGATTCTGGATGAGAGCAGGAGATTAAAGCTTGTAAGCACAGCTCTGTTATGCTGCTTCCCTAAACCATTATTTTCTGATAATGTACTTTCACTTACAAATCTCCCTGTTTCACAGAGATAAATTCTGCTAACACATCAAATAAGGAATCAGCAAGAAAAAAAAACAGATAGTATAATAAACATCAAAATACAGCATGCATATTTAAAATAGATGTTAGTTTCCCCAGAGATGAATCCTCAACAGTGATCAAAAAAAAAAAAAAAACCCTCTAAAGTACTTTAAAGATAATGCCAAAACCCTCTTTTCTACTTTACTTTGAGCGAAATGTGCATGTGCATGACACGTGGATTTTTGAGAAGAACTGAGAGTTACCATAGCAGGTCTTCTTGTCCGAGGAAAGCTTCATTAAGTGCGGGCAGGCACAGGCAGCTGTCCTGTTGTGGCTGAGGAGACACAGGTGGGAGCAGGGGCCTCTGCCTGCGTTGGCTGCACAGGGATTGGGAGCTGTGGTGGCAAGAGTGGGGAGAGGAGATCCATTAGGGAGCCTCTGAGGTAGACTAGCTCCCTCACTTCATGACTCAAAGACAACCTGACAGTAACAGACAAGTGTACCCAGCCATTACATAACAACACCCCTCCTCCAAAGATAACAACTGAGAAAATCTTCCTAGTTTTCTCTAAGATGAATAACACATTTTTTATTGCATTAGAAGCAGTGGGTTTTAATTCAATGATTAAAAATGTAGTCAGAGAACCTATCAGAAATCATACCTGTAATTTAGTATATAATGAATCCCAGTGAATCATAACACAGACAGTGGGGGATTTTGATGGAAATACTTATAGATCTAACTTTTTGATACAGGTTAGGAGAGAGGTAGCTGTTTGTTTAAGGTAGCTATCAAGAGACACAGGCCCCATCTAATTGAGATTCATTCAAGAAGGCTGTAAACAGCAATTGTTTCCTGGATCTTTCTGATTCTTCTTGAACTTTTTACAGGATTAGAACCCATGGATGGGCCCTGTCTGAGTCTGGGGTCCTCATGGACTCAATAAACTGTTAACTTCCTTCACATACATTTAGACTTTCAATGAGAACTATCCTAATTGGATGTCTAATTCATGGAAATGGACCAGGAGTGAGTGTTTTCTTGGTGTATTTTCTTGGTTTATAAACCTTCAACCCTTTCTTTCTCTTATTACAACTGTCCTTAATAAACCTCCATAATTTGCTCTTTTCAGTGTCTGTGTCTTCACTTCTTTGCTAACACACTGCAGACTTGATATCCCTGGCTGGGAGATTCTAAGATTACCCAGGCTGGAGATGCAATCTCGAGCTCCCATATAGACTTCTGTCTGGCCTGAGCACACCACTCTAACAAACGCCCCCAAGAAACTGTTGTGGCAGGTGCACCTTTTCTTCAGGTCAATTCTTCCTTTTCAATTAGGCGCCCATTGAGGAAAACGTTCTCTTTCATTACTAAGTAATCTAGTTTACTGTGGTTATTTTCTGTACTAATTGATTCTATCATTAAGGTTTGCCCAACACATGCTTACTAAATTTTATTACTTGCTTAATAAGTAACTCCTTTTTATTGAAATTTATAATACACATTTGGTAGATCTATTCATACTCTTGTTTTGTTTGCTCTGCCTTTCTGCCTCCCTCTTTTTTCTAGGTTACTGTCTGCTAGACAAGTGCTCCACCACTGACCACATCCACACCCCCTCAATCAATCATGACATTTTGATAAGATTTTAATTTAGGTTGATCAATACCAATTATCTTCAATCTTATTTTTTACAGCTTATCTAGAGGAATAAAGTCTCAGAAGTACACCAATAAATGTAAGGCAGAAAATAGTTTGTTATTTCTTACCTCACTAGCAAGATTTTAGCTTTCAATTAATGAATGATACCTTTCAAACTGGAGGAATTATTGCTCTGAGTTTATAGGGTTCAGGAAATAATACCCCAAACTGTGTCATGGTGACATAATGCAAAACAGAAGAAGCAGAGAAGTCTCTCTGACCTTCTCCACACACCTCTTTCTGAGGCAGGTCATAAAACCTAAGAAAGATTTTCTGACCTTTCTGTGAAGTAGGTCATATGACTCTCCTGTGAGAAGTGCCTTCAAAATCCCCAGAGTAGAACATCCTTTTCTAAGATTATCAAACACCTGGGCAAAGCATTCAAACATATAGGCCTTATTGAGACCCCAGAGCTTACTTTCTTCTCTGCCATCTTTTGGTTTATCCTTTAAAGCACAGATTGAGTGAAAAACCAAGTTGATATAATCAAGGTATAGATATTTGAGAAATTAATTGAATTTGATAAATAATGTGGATATGGCAGTTCATTACACTTCCTACTGGATAATAAAATATTTGTGCTTTTTGAATTTTTAACAATAAACAGATGCTTATAATAGAAATGAAGGTCTCAGAAGCAATCCATTCTGATAAGAAAATCCATCAAGAACAAAGCAAATGTTAGAAGCTGTGGGTCTGGGGACACTAGTGCACGTCCTTCTGTCACCCAGATGGCTGCTTATTCTGCTTTGATTGACCTTTTAACTTACCTCTTTTAATTTGGGAATCCAAGAGGAATTTGCAAGTTAGAAAAACAAGCCAGTAGGTGTGAAGGCGAAAAGGAATTGCAGGAGAGAAGCCCATAATAAGTAAAAGGCAGTGATAGATACTACCATTAGGATTACTTAGTGTGGCAGGAGAAAAGAGAAAATTCCAAATATCCCACACTTGTAATAAACAAGTAAGAGAACGATGAAGAGGAAAAATAGATAAAGGAAAGAAAAACAAACTAAGAGGACAAGAAGAAAGACAAGCAGAAATATGTTCAAAAACAGACATAGGAAATGATTCTTCACAGAGCAACTCAAAGCAGTATTCCTAGCAGTCCATTAGTAAGGACTTGGATTTCATTTGTTATTATTTATTATTATTATTAGCTTAGACCTGAATCCTTCTATTCTTTCTAAACTTTCTTTTACTATAATAAATGACTTTTTAAAAATCAAGCATATTAGCTTTATGTACAAAGAAAAATTATACTGATTTTATAGCCCAATATTTGTATTAATGATAATACTCTAATGTATAATTCACAATGTTTTATACTACACAGCTGGGAAAAATCACAAAGAAATTTTACTTTACATTCTAATCTCTTCTTACTATTATTGATAAATCTTTTTAAAGATTCTAAGTTAGACATCCTAGCAGTGCTCTCTATGTGGATTACTAAGTTATTTAGTTCCTAATTCTCACATTTTTTCATAAGACATGGATGAACAGATGGTGGCCTCTAAACCAAATCCGGTCCACTGACTGTTTTTGTAAATAAAGTTTGATTGGAATGGAGCCACACATATTAGTTTATACATTGCCCATCATGGCTTTCACAAGACAATAAGAGTTCAAAAATTTCAGCAGGGATTACATGTCACACAAAGCCTTAAAATATGTCTTATATGTTGTAACCGTTATTATAAAAAAATTGACTGTTTCATGAGAAATACTATGAAAATATTTAGTACTAATAGAGAGGTTGTGATCAAATTAAGGCTGTTCCATTTCTTTGTAACCAAGAGATGGGAAAAGGATGACATGCTCTATTCAGCCTTCACCAGTGAAATCTAAGTGCCGTGTATGACGGGGTCCATTAATTACCCTTTTCTGTGTCTGCTTTTCTCAATTCTTTGCTAAACATCAACAAGGACTGGAATCTTCATGTCCACTGTCTCAGTGATTTTAGCTTACCCAAAGCCTAGCCTCTATACGAATCATTCTGGTCATAAAATCCTGCATCACAAACACTGTGAGACACCTGGGATGTAATAGAAATCAGACAAGGTTTTATAGCAATGAGTGTAATGATTTATACTATAACTGTGTGAACCGTTCTTTCCAAGTCTATAACCACTGACTCAATTTAGAGTCTTTCCATCTTCTGTATGGATCATTACAGTAACTTTCTCACTAATTTCTTAATTTCTAATCTCTACGTGCTACATGCAGCCATGCTTCTAAAATGAAAACTTTATCATCTGATTTGCCTGACAGTCTTAACTTGTCTAAATCTCAAAGTCTCAGCCAGATCGCCTCTCCTTCCCTTAGGACTCATCTACATTAGTGCCTGGACATCTGTTACTCTACTCCACTCTCCAGTTCTTCATGTTGGACATATATTTTGTTAAAGAAGCCATCAGACTTTCAAACAAACAAGATTTAAGATTCCAAGCATTTGTCTGGTGTTCTTTATTATTAAATACAATGATTTGTCAAGTTTTCACCTGTTTTTTTATAAGTATTAATTTCAATTTTTCTGTTCCAATGTAAAGTTTGTTATCAGTTTCCAGCTTCACTTACAACTTTCCTCCTCCACACATATTACTTATGTGCTCAAATAGACTCTCTGTTTCCTGAATATAATCCAATAAATCTACTATCTATCAAATTTCTTCACTATCCAGTTCAAATCAAATTCTGTAACAAAATATTTTCCAATGAAGACAGAGATGCTGATTCTATTCATTACTAAATACTACTATTAATTATTGACATTACACACATTGGACACTTTCTTGTTTTTTGCCATATTTTCTATTATTTATTTATTTGAGATTAAAAAGCTAGGGCCTTGCACATGCTGACTATATGTTCGACCAATGGGATACTTTTTCAGCTTTTAATTTTTTCAATTTGTGACATTCATTCATAATTAAAAAATATTTTTATTTTGTTCTTTGAAAAACTGACAATACGTGTGTGCCAGGGTCTTATGCCCCTGCACACGAACTCCAGGCATATGCACCACTTTGTGCATACAGATTTTCATGGGTACTAAGGATTCAAATATGGCACTTTGCAAGCAAGTGCTTTTATCCACTGAACCATCTCTCTATCCTCCATAATTTCATATTAGTACACTGTGAGGTCTTAGTTAAATCAGTGATTGACAAGCAGGCCATATAGTAAATATTTTTATGTTTCCTGACCTTAGGAGAAAAACACGACAAAACAACAGGTGAACTCAAATCTGTGGGTGGTTTCAAATAAGACATTTAATAGAGAACAGGCTGACTTAGGCTGAGGACTTGGGTTTTGCACTCTTTCTTACCTAGATATGATATTTTGGCTGAAACCATGATTCATACACATACATATCATTCATATAATATTTTCTTAAAATTCTTAAAGAACTAATTACTATATTAGTCTTAAAGACATTTGGATCCACTTGTCAGCTCGCGAATGTATGTGGTATAGCATTTCAATTATCAGCAATCTATAAATTTAGAAAATAAATTAGACTTCTTAAGTGCATTTGGACTGAAGGTGAAAGCATACATTCAATAATACATAGCTGTAATACTGTATAACAGAACCCAATGTTAACTGTGCAATCCCAAAGACTGATATGTACTCTGTGAAGAAAACACTGTCATTCAAGATAATTTCATATTTCAGGAAAACTATATTTAATTACAGTCCATTTCTCATCAACAAAAATTAAGCACTTTAGTCAATTATTTTATCAGTAAATTCTAATGAAATATATGCAAATTTTGCTGCTATATAAAATATGCATGATATTTATTTAGCTAATCAACCCCTGGGGAAGCAGAAGGCCTGGATCCATTGTGTATGATGAGAAGAAATATTTTTCTCCCTTTACTGGAGTCCTTTTTCATGATCAATTATATTTATCATCAATGAGCCTAATAGGTACAAAATAATTGTTAACATAAATAATTCATTTGTAGTAGAAATTTTCCTTAGGAAAATAGTAATTTTAACATTTGATATTGTATAATTTGAGGGACTTTATTTATTTATTTATTTATTTGCACTGACATCAAGCTCAAGGCCTTGCTGTTTCTATATGAGCATTCTAAATGATCTATATGTTCAGCCAAATTTTTTTTTCCTTAAAATAAAAACCAACCTCATCAAAGCATGGATGCTCTTAATGCCTTAGTTTTACAAAATCCCAGCTACACTTTGTATATAGCAGCTACATTTAACATGTGATATCATATGCATGGAGCAGTTGTTTATTATAGTTCATTTCATGAAATATGCAAATGTCTAAATAATATTATCTCTATTCAAAAGGCTTTTTCTTTAATCAGTAGTATTTTTTCTACTTATCTATGCTAGTTTTCATGAAAGAGAAAACGTAAGCATGTAGAAAAACAGGTAAAGTATATCTTAAAAAAAAATAAACTTTTAGTTCTTCCAGAGTGGCAAAGTATTGCTTTGTAGCATTTTCCACAAGGGTGCAGCATCTCAAGCAAAGTCTTCTAACCGATTTGATAAAAATTATATGAATGAGGGCTGAAGAAGTGGCTTAGTGGTTAAGGTGCTTTTTTGCAAAACAGAA
>PVHP010028515.1:0-23062 GCA_004024765.1 Zapus hudsonius | reverse complement strand
GGAGAAAATGGGTATGCCAGGGTCTCCAGCTACTGCAAACAGACTCCAGATGCATGCACTACTTTGTGCATCTGGCTTTACTTGGGTACTGGGGAATTGAACCCAGGTTGTTAAGCTTTGCAGCTAGTGCCTGAACCACTAAGACATCTCTCCAGCTCGGCATTTCTTAATTGGAAGAGAATGCCATAGAAATCAAAGCATTTGGCATGAAGTCTCTAACAGGTCTGCATAGGTACATGAGGAGGACTGTTAGTGGGTGATGGTAGTTAAGTGAATTCATAGCTGTTTCTCTTTGTGTACAATAGCCCATGTCATGACTGAGTGCCACTTGGCCTGGTGGCAGGTAATCAGGTTTTTCCTTGTCTCCAACTTGTGAGATCCTAAAGACTTAGAAATCTGTAAAGCAGCTGTATTTTTTTTTTTTTTTTTTTTTTTGGTTTTTCGAGATAGAGTCTCACTCTAGCCCAGGCTGACTTGGAATTCACTATGTAGTCTCAGGGTGGCCTTGAACTCATGGTGATCCTCCTGCCTTTGCCTCCCGAGTGCTGGGATTAAGGGCGTCATCACGCCTGGCAGCAGCTGTATTTATTATGTGGCTGACTGCACAGAGTTCAGTCTACTTAGCTAAACTTGTAGAATAAGTATCTGGAGTTCGAAATAAGAAGTTGATAACCTATCAGCTATGAAGATAGGCCAAAACCAAATAAATAAATTTATGTGAAATAAAGAGAAACTTTTATAATTTAAGTTATATTTAAAATTAAAACTACTTCACTTCCCTCCCTTTTTACTTTTCTTAAACTTCACCAATTGAAAATAAACGAGGGTACCGCCGTAAGATTTGCACATACACTGAATTATTGATAATAAAGATTAAAAAAACTGAAAAAATAAATAAATGAGAATACATATATTTTATATTAGAAACGATCATTTTAGGGTTAATTCAGGCATGGTGGGAGAATGTTGTATCACATGTATGTGGTTGCTAGGGAAACCTGAGATACTGGGAGGGAGAGTGGGATACACTCCTGGCACTGCCGTGAACTAGCATATGGGTCAGCAGTTGGCCTCACCTTTTCAGGTCTGGGTCTTCTTACCTGACAGTTGGGGTCACAGGGGGTGGGGTGCAGTTAATGGCTTTGTTCCTCTCTCAGTAAGTTCCTTCTTGGGTTCTTCAGTGAATTCTGCCAAACTTCTACAGTAAATGGCTTTTTGAAAATATTTCTATATTCAATAGACTTTTTAAAATATTTTAAAATTTTTATTTACTTGCAAAGAGAGTCACTTCAGTTTGCTTCAAAGTCTTAATTAGAATTTCTTTTAAAATTATTTATTTATTGAGAGAAAAGGGGGGGGAGAGAGAATAGGGGCACAACAGGGCCTCCAGCTACTGTAAAGAAACTCCAGATGCATGTTCCACTGGGGAATCATTAGGCTCTGCAGGCAAGTGCCTTAACTACTGAGTCATCTGTCCAGCCCCTCTTCAACAGATATTTTTAGGACCACTCTGTGAAGGAGTTCTTTTCAGAAGGGGCCCTTTCAGTCTACAAACCCTTTGGATTTCTCTCCCTCAGTATCATATTAAACCATCCTTATTTTCAACCCTTACATCCAAAGTTCGGTAAGCACTACAGGCAAGTATTTAAAGTGAGAGAGAAGTGCTTCAGAAAGATCACTCCCTTTGATCCAAAGAAGGGCAGCATATTTTCTTGTTCAGGCGCAGGCTTGTCCCTTTGGGGCCTCTGGATAAGCCTCTCCTGTCTCAGCCCCCAGGCAGTCCATGGCTTTGCCCCAGGTGGGACTGGCCTTCAGCTTCTCACTGTCCATCTGCTTGTGCTGGACCGTCCAGCTACCAGAGCAGGATTGTTGACTGTCCTGCCTTTGTTCCCAGAACCACTATTCAGATTTAATTGTGATTGTGGACGTTTAATTTTGAATCGCTACTTTTTATATCTTTGTTTCTTTTTCAAGCAGATGTTGGAGTTTATTAAGAAAAGGTTTTAGCATAAATTTAAGTGTGAGCACTAGGGGGAGAGGGCTCGGTGCTTAGGAAGAGCACAGTGCACACCCAGGTCATGGGTGTGGGCTCCTTAAGAGAGAAGGAGAAATACCTTTGTCAACAGCAGTTTATAGATTCTCCTAGCTTCTGAAGTCACATTGTTTGGGTTTCTAAGGAACTTTTCACCCAAAGGGTGGCTCTTGAGCTGCACTGGACAGTAATACAGGGTGACAAAATAAAACCATAGTGAAAAGGGTTGAGAGAGTCCTTATAGTAGGTCGAGAGGGAGTTAGTTAGGACACATGTTTTAATTTTCAACAAAGATTACAGTCTTGTATATGAATTTAACTTTATATTTTATTTTCCCACTTTGTATCTTCATAGTTTCACCTCTTTAAAAAATTTTTTAAATATTTTCACTTATTTATTTGCAAGCCTACAGACAATGGGCAGACCAGGGCCTCCAGCCACTGCAAGCCAATTCTAGATGCATGTACACCTAGCTTACGTGAGTACTGGGAAATCCAACCCAGGTGATCAGGCTCTGCAAACAAGTGCCTTTAACCGCTGAGCCATCTCTGTAGCCCCATATTACTATAGAAGTTAAAATAATTCACACAGCTCAGTTTACTCCTGCCTCCTTTGACTTCCCGCTATGATTCGTCATCAAACATGAAAGTTTTTATTTTTACTGTTAGGAAACCCAGTACTTGTCCATCTGTGTACAGTCTAGTCTTTTGCTTCGTTTTTTTTTTGCCTTATATATTTAGATTATGGTCTTGAAATTGGATTTCTCAGAGTACATTGAATGGGCACATCCATTTGGATTCCATAATACATTAAAGTACCTTTGAGTTGTATTTGTGTTGAAACACAGGCATGTCCACTGCCTCCTTGAGGGCTTTTTTGTCAGGGGAAGAGATCACAGCTTGGATGATCTTGGGCTGCAGTTCTCTTACCTACATTTCGCATGGGGCTTCTCCTACCATGATTTCCAGCACCAGCCTTTTATCCCTTTCAAGTCTCAATTCAGGCTCCTGGGGCAGTACCCAAGCAGCCTCCAGGCTTTGCCCTGAAGTCACGTGACATGTGCAAGTCACTTCAGCTTCTCATGATTGGGTTAGTACTGCTTCATCCCAGAGTGACATGTCCTGTGTGGTCTCAGTCTGCCTCAGGTCTATCACAGTCTCCGGTTACATTTCCCATTAGTGCCTTGAACAGGAAGTGAGCTACCCATTATGGCCGTGGAGTAGAGTTTCTTTGCTTATCTCAGAAACAGAGCTTTGATGTCACCACCTGCAGCCAGTCCTTCCTTACTGCCTGTCCTTGCAGAGCTTGTCTGGATTGCTTTCCCACCCTCAACCAGTAAGACAAAGTACTCCTGTGTGAGAGAGTCCCTCCACACACATCAACACCCCATGCCAGGCTCTAGGAACTGATGTCGTTTTCAGGTGTCAATGGTGTGTTGTCCCGTGATGAAAGCTTTGAAAACTTTTAGGATCTGACTACTCTTAGAGAGTTTCTAGTCTGATTGATTTCCAGGCATTTGGAGGCTTAAGACAGTGAACTAGAAGTTAAAGTTCATGGCTGTTGCAGGTGTGCTAACAGCGGACGGAAATAGTTATTGCTTCTCTGAAGTCACAGTGATACATGCTTGTCATGAAGGTCTCTGCAAGCGAGCTAAGTGTGCGGTAGCTCCGATGTGATCACCAGTGCTCCTTTAGCAACCAAGCTGTGATATGACAGCAGGCAAATATTTATTTAGCAAGACGGGTAGGAAGATACAGTATGGCCTGCTTCTTCCTCATGGACTATTTCCTCATTCGTCCCTGCCTCCAGGACACAGTGGTAGCTTGGGAGTAGCTCAGACTGTAAATGTCATATGATCCAAGTTTAAGTCATCCTGTGTCTGTCCCTTAATTGTAAGATTCCAGGCTCAGAGGGTGTTTGATGGGCAAAGGCATTTCCCTATGAAATTCAGAGGAGCTAGTGGAAGTGTAAGGTCAGGTCACTTCTGAGGGTTCAGTTTGCTTCAAAGTCTTAACTAGAATATTTTTAAAAATTATTTATTTATTTATTTATTTATTTATTTATTTATTTATTGAGAGAAAAGGGGGAGAGAGAGATAGACACATACACAGAGAGGGTGGGGGAGGGAGGAGAGGGCACACCAGGGCCTTTTGCCACTGCAAATAAACTCTAGACACATATACCACTTTGTTCATCTGGTTTTCCACGGATACTGGGAAATTAAACCTGGACTGGGAGGCTTTGCAAGCAAATATCTTTAATGCTGAGCCATCTCTCCAGCCCTTAATTGTTATTTCTAAATGCTATTTTTACTTACCCATTTATCCAAACTTGGAAATAACAGATTTATGTCCATTTCATAGCACAGATAAAATAATTGTTTGTGCTTTGGATTATTTATAGTTTGATTTTCTAGGCAGATATATGTAAGAATGAGCAAAAAAACATAAATTTCAAATTTTGGATCATAGACACATTTTCATAATTTACATTGGTTCTCGAGAGAGGCTTTCACTGTGATGTAGCCTAGCCAGTCTTGGAACTCTCAGTGTAGCTCAGGGTAATCTTGGCCTCACAATCCTCCTGCCTCAGGCTCCTGAGTGTTGGGATTATAGGTTGGTGCCACCATCCCTAGCGTATATTTCCTTTTTTCTTCATTCCTAGAGAGGGATCAAACCCAGGGCCTTGCACTGAACTCCATCCTCAGCCCATGAAGCAATTTTGTTTTACTTAACATATTATATACTACCTACCATCTGATGAGTGCTTACAGTTTTTATCCAAAACCAGATTCCTTGGTCATAGCTGCAGTTTCTTACGAGTTTTCCACTTTGGAGACATTGTGGGCCCCTCCAATGTCCCCTTCATTCATAAACATACAGTAATTACTTACATACAGGAACCAAGGCCCTTCCAGAGAAAAAGCCATGGATTGGTAGTGGCCCTAAGCACTCTGTGCCTTCTTTTTTTTTTTTTTAAGTGAATTTGCATTTCTGAGTTATCCCAGGTTCGTCCATTTTATTATTATTTTTTTATATTTTATTTATTCATTTTCAAGCAGAGATACACACACAGAGAGAGAGAGAGAGAGAGAGAGAGATAGATAGATAGAGAGAGAGAGAGAGAGAGAGAGAGAGAGAGAACTAGGGCCACCACCTTGTGGGTCTGGCTTATGTGGGTCCTGGGGAATTGAACCCAGGGCCTTAGGCACTGGAGGCAAGTGCCTTATCCGCTGAGCCATCTCTCCAGCCCTACTCTGTGCCTTCTTGCTGTCAACTTTGTGAGTAGAGGCTGCCACCCTCAAAGGTCAAGGTTGAGCATGATTTAGTGCAATACTTCACCACCTCACTAGATACAATGTTAAGGTCACTTCTGTTTCTAAAATTCTGTGGTTGTGTAGGAAAATATATTCCAATTTTCAAACAGTGGGTTTTGGATCCCAGTACTGAGAAGCTTGGGATCAACCATACATAAAATCATCTTTATGCATTGGCACATGACCTACACTATGTCAAGTGCCCTCCACAAACAGTTTCCTTTTGTTTTTGCATAACCAGCTGAGGTGGGGCCAATTCAGGGCCAAGGGCTAATGTGCAGAGGAAACTGGGAACTAAGCTGTTTCTTTCTGAGCTCTGCCCCTGCTCCACCTCCTGCCCCTATGCTGACATTCATCTCTCTCCCTTAGTTTCCTCTTTGTTCCATGGGCTTGTTGTATTTTGTTCATGCTGTTGATAAAATTCTTTTATGCATCACTAACAAGGTTAGAATGGTTGTTAGGGTGTAGAGGAGCAATGTAGGTGATATCTCCCCACTTGTAAGAAATTTATGTCTTTCCACTTTCTACATTGGTGAGCTTCAGGATTGGAAGTTAGCTATAAGGATAGGTGAGCAGGTGAAATTGAAATCTTACTGTTTCCTGTTTGCTTGTATGCAATTTCAAAGACCGTAAGTGTGAGACTGGTTTCTGTAGGCTTGGTTAGACTTTAAACACAAAGCTCCCTTAGAGGAAATAAAATTTTTGTGGAATATTTGACCACATTACTATATATAATGTTAAGGCTTTTTTTTTCTGGTTCCAAAATCCTATGATTTATATAAAATTACCTATATGGGGAAAATGTGGTCTATGTTCCAAACGGCCGAGTTTTGGATTACAACTTCTTTTTGAGAGTTTTGGAACCAACCTACATAATATCACCATTCAACATGCAGGTAGGAGGGCTGGAGAGATGGCTCAGCAGTTAAGGCACTTCCCTCCAGTGCCTAAGGCCCTGGGTTCAATTCCCCAGTACCCACATAAGCCAGAACCACAAGGTGGTGGCCCTGGTTCTCTCTCTATCTCTCTCTCTGTCTCTCTCTCTGTATCTCTGCTTGAAAATGAACAAATAAAATATTTTTAAAAACATGCAGGTAGGAATGTGTGGCTGTCTTTATGTGTAGATGGCAGTTCTAAAAGTAACTGCTGTCTGAGCGATTATTTGTTGAGAACTATCTTAAGAGCCTTCATACCATGACCTGTTCTGTGCCTCACAGTCATTCTTTGAAGTAGATATTATTATCTCCTTTTTACAGATCAGGAACCCAAAGCATAGTGGTGACAAGATCTAGTCCCACTGATCCCAAGCCTCATGACCTCTCTTCTTGGCTGGTCTCCCAAACCCATGCCTAGTGAGCCCTTCCTCTTTCTGCTTTGTTCCTAAGGGTCCGTCCATGAGACAGATGCAAGTTGAGTCTTTTGAAAATATCTATTTTGAAGTATTGTTATTCTCCACAAGAGAACTAAAATGATAATTCTTTTGATCTGTCTGGTCAAGGACTGTGAGGGTTTTTTCCTGCTTCTCAGTGGCACAGTATCAGAGGCAGGTGGTAAGATTGCGTCAAGAAAATCTTTTCTACAAAATATCACTGTAGTATATAATTATAAGATTTAAATAAATGGAAAAATAGTCTGAAAAATAGAGAGCAGTAGCTAACAGTGATGGATGCAGATTCACCTTTTGAATATATTTAGTTACAGTAATCACATGAATCTAATTTAAGATATGAGCTAGGTGTCATTTGCTCATTCATGCATCATCTATGAGACCTTCTGTTGGACTCTTTTTCCATTTACCTCACTGTGCTAGGCCAAGAGGTATAGGTATCAGAGATACGGCTCATCTTCACGGAGCTCAGAACATAGAGATGACCCAGAGAGCCTCATGTCCTCAGCTGTGTAATGTTAAAGATGTTCTACTGCCATTTTTTTTTTATTATCTCACCAGGCATGGTGCTGCACACCTTTAACCCCAGCACTTGCGAGGCAGAGGTAGGAGGATCAATGTGAGTTCGAGGCCACCCTAAGACTACGTAGTGAATTCCAGATCAGCCCGTGCTAGAGTGAGACCCTACCTTGAAAAAAACAACAAAAATATTATCTTAGTTTCAAATGAGTTCCCACAGAAGCAGTACGAATGTGTGAGGTGAAGCCCCCTTACATATAGACTTGGTAGGCGATGTCCCCAGTAACCTAAAAACTCATCCACTGTGTAGTGATTTACTAAAATTAACTGGCATATGATGATGCAGAGACTATTGACCTGTGTGCCATGGCTTGCCAAAGATCCAATTTACTGAAGGTGACTTCTGTTTCAACTTTTATAGCTCTACATGTTAAGATTTGAGTTTAATGACACAGACAAAGGAGGAATATATATATATATATATATATATATATATATATATATATATATATATATGTGTGTGTGTGTGTGTGTGTGTGTGTGTGTATATATATATATGGATATGAATATAGCTGGGGTTTAAAAGGACCTCAGTCTTGCATGGATATTTTTTGGGTTTCTTGCTGCCTAGGACTCAGGCTCTGGGCCTCTCAGCTGGGCTTTGGATAACAGTACCAGAAATTCTTCCTATAGGGTGATAACTAAGAGGAAGGTTCACACATCTGGAAGGTGGGGGACATGCCAGATTCCCTTCCTGAAGGATTAGTGCCAAATGTGGTGTTTGTCTCTGGTGGCAACAATCTCTTTCTGAAGGACATTTGTCTTCCCAGAAGAGGAGGAAGTTGTAGGGGTGAGATCCGCTGACATGGACTGGAAGTCAGGAGCCTTGGCGGCCTGGTGTAGCCAGGGATGGACTCAATCAAAGCTGAACTCAGAAACTCTGGTGATGTTATGTTGAGGCTGGGCACGATGGACCTCGGTTTGGGAAGTGCACTGGCTATGAGATGTACTTGCTACAGATCCCTGCAGAGAATCTGCCTTGAACACGGGGACTTTTATGGGATGCCAGCAACTGTGGTCCTGTCTCCCACTTGCCCATTGAAATTTATTCAGTGGAAAACATCTCCCAATCTAGATAAAAGCATATAGCATGATTTCCCTCATTCCTGTTTCATAAGACAAAGTCACACGTAGGTTTGCCAGATCCTTAAAATGTCTTTGTTATACAACGGTCAAACTTTCACTTTCCTCACATTCATAGCTGCTGCCTTCTTCCAGCGAGGGCCTGAAACAGAGAGAGGAGCCATGGCTGGATGCTTCTCGGGACTTTTTACTTCTGGATTCAGCATGAGAGCTGACCAGGGAACGGAACAAGCACAGGAAGCTTTACCTGGATGTGCCATCCTAGGAGAGCTGTCTTTGAATTTGAAGTGTCTAAAGTGGGTCCTTCTGTGGGTTTGGGGGGATGCTCCTCCCCCTATCTCTAGAGGTCTCTGACCCCCAATTTCTTTGGTGACATCACTCACTCTCTTTAGCGTCATTGTTAATGCCTGTCTCAGACTCTAGACAGCTCTTGTGGGTTTCATCACTGTAAGTGGCCCTTGCTGGTCAGAGCCTAGTGCCACCCGTACATGCAGGTGACAATATGGGCTATGGAAACTGCATCTTCTTGTCCCCCACACACTGCAGGAGTATGGCTGAGCCCAGCCAAGCCCAGTGGAGCTTTGATTTTTTTTTCCGGCTTGTTCATCAGCAGCTCATCAGACCATCTCTGGTCCTACAGGTGTCTCAGACAGACTGACAGACAAAGTCACAGTGCTGTATATTGTTTTCCTGTGAGGGGTCCTGTAAGGACTTTCTTTAGGACAGATGTGGGAGGGGGAGGAATTCCTACCTCTTTCCTTTCTCCTTCACTCTAAGACCAGTCTGTGGCCCACTTTCTTAGAACATTCTCTTAGCCACCAACAGTATGACCCATTTGCACCCCTACCTGGGGTGGAAAGGTTTGGAACCATGTCCTTTGAAGCACTGCATTTTGGTCTTTGGAACGTGACGTGATGTTTTTCATTGTAGCAGTCTCTAGTCTCTTGGGGAGAAGCAGTGGCTCTCATATCCCTGACTCCTGGAGACTCACAAGATGCCCAAACTAGAGCAGGCTGCCAGGTCTTCTGCCAACTTTGCCTCCCCACCCCGGTTCTGACCTCTCGCTACTCCAGGACTTTGGGCTCCAGGTGTGCCTTCCTCCTGGGATGCCCCCACACCTCCACACACACTTTGTGAGACAGTAGTTTATAGCCCAGGCACAGAGAGAGGGTCCTCAAACTCCCATGTGCTGGGATTAGAGGCATGAGCCACAATGCCTGGCCCCCATTCTCTTGCATTGCTGGCTCCTTTTGTTACCTCAGCATTCTCCACTGTTGCCTCTCCATAACTGACAGTCTCAGGGCTGGAGAGATGATTTAGTGGTTAAGGTGCTTGCCTGAAAAGCCTACAGACCAGAGTTCAATTCCCCAGTACCCACATAAAGCCAGATGCACAAAGGGGCACATCCATCTGTAGTTTGCAGTGACTAGAGGCTCTGGCACACACATCCGCTCTCTATCTTTCTGCCTGTCTCTGCTTGCAAATAAATAAAATTATTTTTTTAAAAAGGTAGTCTCACCCCTCATTTTAACTAGATTTCCCCCTCATTTCCTGTTACTATAATTTAACTGCCCTCATAATATGGATTACTAATGATAATGTTTCCATATAAATGATATAAATTAGTATATTTCCTTTTTGTCAGATGTTTATTCCCAGGAAGGAAAGGTTAGCCTCTGCTCTATTCAGTCATATATACCTAATCAGTACTTGACAAATATCTATTGAAAACATGTTTTACAGAGTTACTTCTGACTATTTCCCCAGATGCTTCTCTTCCTTTGTGACGTCTTCATCACATTGGACACAGAGTTTAGAAAACACAAGGTGCAAGGATCAACGTTTGCTGTTTTTTGTTCATTATTATCTCTGCCGTCTCTCTGCCTGTCTCACTCATTCCCACTCTCTTTATTTTCAAAAATATTTTTATTGTAAGCCGCGAGCGTGTGTGAGACAGAGAGAGAGAGAGAGAGAGAGAGAGAGAGAGAGAGAGAGAGAGAGAGAATGGCTTAGTGCCAGTGCAGCAAACTCCAGACACATGGGCCACTTGATAAATCTGGCTTTATGTGAATACTGGGGAATCAAACCCAGGCCATCAGGTTTTGCAAGCAAGTGCCTTTAACTGCTGAGCCACCTCTCTAGCTCTCTGCCTCTCTTTATTAAAAATTTTCTTGGAGACAACCACACAGCACTGCCACCCATTTTACAGATGGCTTCAGGAGATATTAGGCATGAGACCACCCAGTGTTAACAGCAAGCGTGGCTCAAACCTCAGCACTCTGTCTCCATTGATCTTTTTCTTTCTCTGCCTCGCCTACAGCCTTCTTGCCCTGCTGTCCTCAGGCCTTACAGCAAGGCTGTGGCCTAGCCCATTGCTGTATTATGCTGAGGGCACAGCAGGCTTGCCTGTAGGGAAGGATTAGCTCCCAGCCCAAACCTGTCTTGATTGGTGCAGACAGTTCAGCCTGGTGAAAGCAGTGTATGGACAAGTGGTAAAGTCTAATAGTTGTCATTTCTCCCCTTCCCTAGACCCCTTTCTGCCCAGGCTCTCATGTTTGGGGATTCATGGGCCCTGAGGACCTTCCATGGAGAAACAGGAGCTGGGCTCTCAAGCAAGGTGGATCTTGCACTGACTGTCTCTCCCTTGGGGACTCCTCAGCAAAAGTCCATAAGCCTCAGCCTGAGTCTTCCTTTGTTGAGTTTTGCTCCAGATAAGGCTCTGGGCAGTCCTGCAGCCTGGGTGGACTTGCCTTGGAGGAGGCAGCTTATCTCATACATGCACACATGTTTGTTTTTCTGCTGTGCCCTGTCTGGTTATTATCACATCGAAACTGTAGCTGTTGAAGTTTTGTTGAAGTATTGCTAAATTGCTATCTATTGATTGTAAAATAATGGACCACCAGTTCCATGCATTAGTTCTTGCTGACGTGGCATTTTAAAGTGCACACTGTCACGTACAGCATCGTGTCTATGCTGTCTCTGGTGAATATCATTATTCACACAAGTAACTCAAACTTAGTGTAGCACTTTCATTTTATTACTTTATGGGCTCTGCATATATATATATATATATATATATATATATATATGTATGTATGTATGTATAAAGTGCAAGCAGGCATGGCGGTTTACACCCATAATCCCAGCCCTGGGGAGGCTGAGGTAGGAGGACTGCCTTGAATTCTGGGCCAGCCTGGGAATATAGAGTGAGTTTCAGGTCAGCCTGAGCTAAGTGAAACCCTGACTCAAAAAATAAAGGAATAAAAGAAGGAAGGAATGAAGGAAGGAAGGAAGAAAAAGGGACAAAAGAAAAGAAAAAAGTAAATGCAAGTTGATAACTAATTTTAGGAGAGTGTGAGATAAAATTTTTGTCTTTACTATTTTATATTTTGACAAAATATAACTATTTTATAGCAAGTATCTATACTTTACTTTCAAAAGGTAATGTGGACTTTAAAGCTATGTAGTGTACTGTTTTTTTAATTCTTGCCAAAGTCCAAAATGTATGATAAAATAATAATATATACACTGGGAATCGGTCCTTTAAAATTTTTAAAGAAAAAAGTGATTTAAATGCTACATGATAAAGAAATGGACTTCTAACCTGGAATTTATGTAGCCTAGTGACCATTTAATTATTTTATTTAAGAGAGGCAGTCACGGAATATAAAATGAACTGTCTCACTGTAAAAACAAACAGAGGTAGTCACACCTGTGTCTAACCACTTCTCTCGCACCCTGGCCCCTATTCCTTCCTTCTTTCCTATGGACTCATCTCTTCTTGATATTTCATCCACCTAGAATCATACCACGTGTGTCCTTCCATGACTGGCTTCTTTCACCATATTTTCAAGGTTTATCCACACAGTACTGTTCCCTTTTATAGCCCAATTACCAGCGTTTTCAGCTGAAAACATTTGGGGGAGTAATGAAAATTCTAGCACCCACCCACACATAAACCCACTGAATTCATCCCTCTGTGGGGAATAACCTGCTCTCACAGCAAGAGTGGAATTTTAGCTCATACCAAAGGACAAATGCTAAGGGAACGTGTGCCGTTAACACTGTAATTTGTTGCATATTTTAAACTCAAGAAGGAGGTAGGGAGTTTTTTTGCAAGGATTACAGGTCATTCTTTATATAATAGACACCTCCTAGGAAACAAAAAATGTTCACTACATGCTTTAAAGAAAATAATGAATTTACAAAAATACTCTTGAAGTTTTGCAGCATTGGAATGTATGCTGGTGGGAATTTTCCAGATAGTTCCTGTAACATCTTTTCTTTGCTGTGGCCCCCATGCCGCTGGTTAACAGGTTTTTTTTTTTTTTTCTCTTCAGCCTCTATTGGTATAAAGAGGCTTTAAATTGCCTCATGGGAAAATGGAAATAATAATACCCATTTGTGGCCCCCAAGGATACCACATTCTAATTTCTGGAATTCAGATGGTACCTTATTTGAAAAATAAAATGGTATTATAACAGATATTTTTATTTATTTGTAAGCAGAGAGAGAATAGAGACAGAGGGAGACAGATGAGTGGAAGGGAAGAAGAAGAGAGAGAGAATGTGAATACAAGGACCTCTAGCCACTGCAGACAAACTACAGACATGTGTCACCTTGTGTATCTGGCTGTACATGGGTACTGAGGAATCGAACCCAGGTCTTTAGACTTTGCAGGTTGAACCATCTCTCCAGTCCTATAGAATAGCATTTTTATTGAAAAAAAAAGTTCTCCTTGGATTTGATTAGGGACTTTGAGAGGTGAAGATGATCCTGGGTTTTCCAAGTGAGTGACACTCAGTGTTATCCCACAGGGAAATTCCAAAGACACCCAGACTAGAGGGTATTGTGAAGACAGCAACTGAGGCTGAGGTGCTGTGACCAGGGAGAGCCAAAGCTAACATCTGGATCTCATCCCAGTGTTAACAGCTTTGACTTCTGGCCCCCAGGACTATGAGAGAATATGCTCTGTAGTTGAGGAACAAACATGCTTCTTTGCCCAGGTACCTTAGAACTTGTGTCCCAGGCACACTAGTCTGTTCTCCCTGGAATCCTTGTGACAGAGGCATTGTTTCTTGGCCTTTGAGGATAGTGTTAAGTGTTTTGCTTCTCCAACATGTCCCTCAGCTGTGGCACTTGTGACATCAGGGTGGGTGATTCTTTCTTGAGGAGTTGTCTACATGTGGGACATTAAGCAACATTCTTACTGACTATATGCATCTTTCTCCAGTTGTGACAGCCAAAAATGTCTCCAAACATTGCCACATGTCACCCAGGGGATGAAATTGCTTCTGGGTTTGCTCCTAGTGCCATCTTTAAGTAGCTCTGTGGTCATGGGCAAGTTAGACTACTTCTCTGAATCTCTGTTACCTATAAAAAAAAAGTGACAGTCACTATGCCTCAGAGTTGTGGCAAGGATACTTAAATGATATAATATATGTAAAGGCCACAGAATAGTTCTTGGCACTTAGTAAAATATAATATGTAATCCCAGCACTCTCTAGGGGTAGGAGAATCGCTGTGAGTTCAAGGTCAGCCTGAGACTACAGAGTAAGTTCCATGTCAGCCTGGGCTAGAGTGAGACCCTACCTAGAAAATACAAAAACAGCAAGAACAACAACAACAACAAAAACAAATTTTAAAAAATTATTAACCTATGATTTGCCACACTAGCTTATCATTATTCTTTGTAGTTTTATTATAGAATTCACAGATATTTGAGAACTTTTCAAAAAGTAATTTCTATTATAAAGATTAACAGACTTTGAAAGTACACATTTTTCTTTCCTTATCTTCCTGTCCAATCCACAGATCCCCATTTTTATACCTGTGAGTTGAGGAATCATGCCTTGACTCCTATACGATGACATGGACCACTGTCAGGCTTACTTCTCAAATTGTTCACAAAATACTATTAAAAAAACTGTAACCAGGGCTGGCAAGATGGCTCATGGGTTAAGGCGCTTGCCTGCAAAGCCTAAGGACCCAAGTTCAATTCCCCAGTACCCACGTACAGCCAGATTCATAAAGTGGTCCATGCATCTGAAGTTGGTCTTTAGTGGCTTGAGGCACCGGTGAACCTATTCTATCTCTCTTCTCCCTATCTTTCCCAGCTTGCAAATAAATAAATAAAAAATGTAAAAATTTTTAAAAGAAATTATAGCAAACAAAACCTCTTCCACCTGTCAATAGTATGTCTATTACTCTACAATTACAACTGTCTCTGCAGTGATGAAGCTGTTGAATTCACTAAGGAAAGTGTCGTCTCCATTCAAATTTGTGAAATATTTCACAGCAGTTAGCAGTTTTCTGTGAAATGTTAGAAAGTGTTGTGAAAGATACCATCATCTTTTCTTAAGGAAGAGAAATGTGCTCAACTGTGGTCCAGGCCATTGTGTCTGTAAGCACTGGGGGCATAGCTGTGACAGAGGTCTCAGTGAGCTTGCATTCTAGCGTGCAATGCAGACAATATCCAGAATAGATTTATAAACGGTACCATTTATTGATTGTGATAAGACTGAAAAATGAATAATCTGGAGTGAGGTGTTTGAGGGTGACGAAGGTGTGGCACTGGAGCCTGCTTTGGGTACCCGGGAACGTTTTTGTGTGGATGAGTGAGAATGTCTTTGATGTGGTTTGAGCCCAGAGTTCAGTACACCTGGGTTGTGACTAGCAGTTGGAATGTGGACTCTTTAAAGGTGTCCTCCTCTGCTCCTTCCTCATACCTGCCAGGAAGTACCTTTCAGTGTTCAGCTGCCTGGCTTTGGTTTATCTTTATAGAAATGAATTGGGGAACTGACAGGGCAGATTCTGGGAAGGAGTATGCCTGCAGATAAGAAACCTGTTCCTGTATCAATTAGACCTTTGTAATTCTGTATCTCCAGTTATAAGGTGGATGACTTTGGGGCACTTGTCAAATTTCTCTAAGCCTTATAACCATTATTATAAGGATTAAAAGGAGTTAAAATAATAAAAGCAAGTAGATTTGTACCAAAGACCTCATAACCCCTGAGAAAATGTTGGTAGCTGTAATTTATTGATTAACTTGGAAGACTCTTTCTAAGGTATCATATCAGCACTCAGAGCAACTGCAGTCTGCTTGTGAAGCATACCTGTAATGATCAGTTTCATGTATGTAGACACTTCTTACTAAACTATCTGCAGGGGGTGGGGACTCCACCCAGCCTAGGACTGACGCTTTAGAGCCTGGGCCTCAGGAATACTTTGTGTATTCTGTACACACTTAGACATAGGGAGATTCAAATGAGTGAACAGAGGCCGTAAAAGCTCAGCTATTAAAATGTGATTAATCGGTTCTTGTGGCTGCTTTTCCAGGTTGACTTTCCCAAATTCTATGAGTTTTACTTTCTAGATAAAGGCTTTAAAATGGCTCCAGACCAGAGGGAGTTGCCCAGTTATATTACCCGGATGAACTGGGACATTCCTCAGCAAGCCAAGACTGGGAAATAGTCAGGATCAAGGCTGGACTCTTCTAGCTGCAAAGCATTGCTACCCCACAAGAGGAGGCTGGGACCTGCAGGAAGTGGTTCCCATGTGTTAGGAACATAGATGTTTCCTTTAAAGTGCTTCCTTTTACAGTCTGAGCATGTTGTCCAGTAGTGGAGTGTTTACCTAGCATTCAGGAGGCTCTGGGTTAGATCACCTCACAACAACAAGAAGAAGAAAAGCTTGGTTTTATGTTATATGAATTTCTGACAGTGCCAGAACTCGAGCCTCGACACTCTCGCTTCCTTGTCTAATCTTTAAGAGTTGCTGATGTTATGATAGCTCTTTGTATTTTACATAGAGAGAATAGCTTTAAGTCTTTTGAAGGTTTATTTCAGTTATGTAGCATTCTGTGCCTGAGGACTCATTTGTAAAATTTCATTCCTTCCCTTCTAAAATGTGTTGCTATATTGATGACACGAACTGAGGTCAGAGCTGTAGCCCCACAGTATCAATCATGGTGTCTTCTCCATGATATGTGCCCAGTCGATGGTCATTGATTTGAGTATATGTTGCTTTCTAAGTTACCAGTAACTTCAAAATGCAATGTTAATAGAAGCTGACTTGAATGATATAATGCTATAGAGCTTCAAGTTCAACTTGCCTGCATCCCAGAGAGGTTCAGTTACTTGTAGAGAAGTACTTAGTGGAAGACCAGCATGTAGATAACTTAACATTTGTATAAGTGTAACATTTGTATAAGGGCCATCCATAGTCATGAGTCTTTTTCTCTTTCTATCTCTTCCTCCTCCTTCTTTTCTCAACCCATGCAGTCTGTTAACTACAGGAAAATTATGTTTCTAGCAATCACAAGACCTGACTTCTTTCCTTTTTGCCACCACTTAGCAGTATATGTTTCAGCCAGGCTTTCTGGGTTTCTTGTGCCTCAGCCATGAATAGGAAGATAGTACTTCTCCTACCTTCAGGACCCAGGCCCAGGTTCACCGTGCCTCTGATTCTACTCCCCATTTACTAGTTAGTGTGTGAAGTTGTTGGAGATAATTTGAAGGTGAAGGCCTGTCGCAAATTCTCTTTATAATCTTCATTTTGTGTGTGTGTGTGTGTGTGTGTGTGTGTGTGTGTGTGTGTGTGTGTGTTCATGATGGGATCAAGGAAGGACTGAGGAGGAGACAGAGCTCTGGAATAGTGGGAAGAGTCACAGCTGAAATGCAGAAAGGCTCTGTATTTAAGTGTAGCACCCTGGAGTGTGGTTGGTTGAGAAAAATCAGAGACGGGTTTAAGGACAGTATCATTAGTAGTGGGACAGAAAACAAGGGGAGCAACTATGTCGGAAAC
Organism: Zapus hudsonius; assembly: GCA_004024765.1. Taxonomy (NCBI): domain Eukaryota; kingdom Metazoa; phylum Chordata; class Mammalia; order Rodentia; family Dipodidae; genus Zapus; species Zapus hudsonius. The sequence continues at coordinate 5,860 of PVHP010028515.1, read as the reverse complement.
AAACACTGGTTTTTAGTGAAAATACAGGAGAGGACAGGCATTTTTCAAAAGGGAAACTGAGGAGTAGGAAGAAAGAGAATACAGGCATGGACAGGGGCATTGAAGATTCAGTAAAACTAATGTGCAGTGCCTTGAGCTTACTGGCTAATGCCTGTGAATCCTCAAGTCCCATTTCGTTTCTTAGAGTCTTCTCATGAAAATCTGTCGGAAGTCTGCTTTGCCTAAATATTATGCTTATTGGTATGAAAAGAATATAATTTACATATAGAAAGTCTGTAAGGTACAAGTGATTTGGAAAAGTAAACATTTCTGGTAATCCTATTACTCAAAAACCAATTTTAATAATTTTTGTATGCTTCAACCATTTCCGTTTGTACTTACTTACTTGCAGATTAAAAAAATAGAATCATAGCTGGATGATATCACAGTGATACACACCTTTAATCCAAGCACTCGGGAGGTGGAGGTGGGAGAATCACTGTGAGTTCCAGGTCAGCCTGGGCTAGAGCAAGACACTACCTTGAAAAACCAACAAAATATTTTAACATATATCTATAAATCTATACAGTATTTTAAATATATATTTATTCTTTAGATATCCTTAAAAATATAAACTCTTTTTGATGTATTTTATATAATACATGATTTATGTAATAAATAACAGATGTAATCATTTTTATATATTTTATATTTATTGTATTGATTTTTTTTAAAATAGAAATAGAAGACTTAGAATAGAATGTAGAATATATTCTGTGGAATGTTGTTTTAGAATCTGGGTTTAGTCTTCTGTGTCATTCATAATGATTTTTTGTATTATTTTTGTTAATTAGAATAATAAGCTTACTGGCTAATGCCAATGAATCCTAGCGTTTCCCTTTCATCTTTTCATAAATCAGCCCTCTCCCCAAGAAAATCTGTTAAAAATCTAACAGATTTATTATTTTAATCATTAATTATTGAAACTATATTTTAAATGTCTATAATCATTTCTTTGCATATTCATGGAGATGTAGTTACTAGATCAGCAGAGTTGTAAGATGTTAGGGTATTTAAAGTATACTGCCAAATTTATCTCTAGAAAAATATTTGTGTTCATTTAGACCTGGAGTGGGAGTTTCCAGTTCTCAACTTGCTTGAAAACATGGCATACAATCACTTTTTAAAGATCTCTAATACACTGATGTTAAAAACATCAGAACATGCTTCAGTTTTACATTATTTAGTTTTAGTGACATATGCATATTTTTACATTTAAGTTTAGGTATATATGCATATTTTTACATTACTTAATTTTAGGCACATATACATTTTTGTATATTATTTAATTTTAGGTACATATGCATATTTTGGTATATTTACATGCTTTCTTTTGCAAATTACTTGATGTCATCTGTCTGTATTTTCAACAAAGTGATTTGGTTTTAAGAATAAATTTACAAAATGTCTTTATTTATTACAGTTATGAATGTATTTTCTGCCATATGTTACAGATATTTTCTTCAGTTTGCCTCTCTTTTGGTTTACTGTGTAGCAGGTTTCTTTTTGCCTGAGATTCACATTTTTCATGTTGTCAAACATAATATTTTTCTGTGTGATTTTGTTCCTTATCATGATCGACAGGTCTTTTTCATCCCATTATTATGTAAATGTTATCTTAGGTTTTTTTTTTCTGGAACTTTTTATGGTTTAGTTTTTCATGTTTAAATCTTATTCCCTCTAAAATTTATTTCTGTGTACAACAGGAGATGGGCTATAACTTTATCTTTCCCAAAACAGATAGCCAATTAACCAGCATGATTTAATAATCCTTCCTATTTGCATTAATTTGAAATGCCATATTAAATATTGAATTCCAGATTTGTTTGTTTGAAGCAGGTTATCATATATCAGTGGCTGGCTTTCAACCTGCTATGTAGCTGATCTTCCTGCCTTCACCTCTCAAATATTGGGAGCACAGGCATATGCCACCATGTCCTGCTTTCCAGGTTATTTTTAAAGAATAGAACAAAATAGGTTTCAAGTCTTATAACTTGATAAAATATTTTGATAAGGGATATGTGGTAGTACAGATTGTATATATTTATTAAGCTCCCCCCCACCAAATTTTCTTGAGTAGGCTTAAGATTATTCTTCTAGAAGAACTTCAGAGTCGTTTTATCAAATTATAAAGGAAACTTCTAATGGTATACTAATTATAGCCACATAACATTGTAATTCATTTGGGGAGAAATCATCTGTATAATTAAGCTGCAGCATGCAGCATATTGTTTTGTGAACCTCTCACCTCATTGAGTTTTCCTTTGTATCCCATAGTAAAATTACACGGTTTTATCTGTGATGTGCACTACCTTTAATTTTCCTGAGATTTGCTTAGTGTCTTTTCTTTCCTCTATGCATATGAATTTTCCCCCATTATATTTTCTAGCTGGCTGTTTCTAGGAATAAGAATAACTTGATATAGTGGCTTTTAAAAAGTGATTTTGAGTTGTATAAATAAATAAACATAGAATTTCCAGTTGTTAATTTTACCTTCCAGTTTCCATTGTTGATAATTTTCTTCCTTCTTTAAGTTGTACATGTGTTGTGGCTCTCCTCATGAACTTTGGCAATGATGGTGTCTTCTTTTCCCAAATAAGTATTTATTTATTTATTTTTATTTTTTATTCATTTATTCATTCATTTATTGTAAGCCGAGAGACAGAGAGAATGAGCATGTGGGCATGCCAGGGCCTCTAGCCGCTGCAAACAAACTCCAGATGCATGTGCCACTTTGTGCACCTGTCTCTGTGTGGGTACTGGGGAATCAAACTTAGGCAGTCAGGCTTTGCAAGCAAGTGTCTTTAGCCACTGAGCTATCTCCCCAGCTCCAAATAAGGTATTTTTAATAACATGTTGCATGTGTGTGATGTACTTGAAGTATACAAGTTCATAGCAGTTGTCTGGAACTCTTATCACTGGAAAGTAACCCCCAACCTAATAAAAAGATACATTTCAGGTGGATTCAAAGAAATTCCTGATTCTGCCATGCTGAACTTTGGAAAATCTGCTAAAAAAATTAAAGTATGTCATATTGGAACTAGAAAAGTAGACCAAAATTTCAGGTAATATGTCTAGTCTTATTGTCTCATGCAGAATTGCCAAGACCTTAGTTGTACAGTTGATAGAAGGGCAGAAGTTTACCTTTTTAAATTAATATCTTTATTGTGAATAAGTATGTACATTGTTTGAGCAATTCTTGTGAAGGTGCCCCCATTTCCTCCTCTCTGTTCCCCACCCACTGGGGTCCCTCCTCGGTGCGCATACTGGGTCTGTCCATTTTAAACAGAGAAATTAGGTTTTGTTTTATTTTGTCCTACTTTGAAGACTACTTTTCTAAAGAATTCATGTTTCCCTTATAAACTGATCCTATTTTCTAGTTTAGCATTGTGGGCATTTTGATAGTACATTCATGAGTAACTACTGCATAACGATATCACAAGCAGTTTACAAAATGCACTTGGGCCAATGAAAGGAGGATACTAATTCAGAATATATTTGTGTCTTTTCTTAGATATGGACCCTTTCTTTTTTGGTGCTCCTACATATAAGGTTTTTTCAAAATTATGTCTTTATTTATAAGTAGGGAGGGGAGAGAGGAGAGAGAGAGAGAGAGAGAGAGAGAGAGAGAGAGAGAGAGAGAGAGCGCACCAGGATTTCTAGCCACTGCAAACAAATTTCAGATGCATGCGCCAACTTGTGCATCTGGCTTTATGTGGGTACTCTGGAATCCAATCCTGGTCGTTAGACTTTGCAGGCAAGTTCCTTAACTAATGAGCCATCTCTCCAGCCTAAGAAGGATTTTTCTCTCTTAAAATGTTGGAAATACTGAACCATGTAAGTAATATACCCCTACCACTATTGGCATTTCTAGTTTGTTTCTTGTGTTTGGGTAGATGCTACCACACCACACGTACAGGTGTGTGCACTGACCTTTTATATAAACACACCAATCTCCTGGTTATTGGACATGTGAAAATGAGGGAAATAGAGTATTGGACTGTACAAATCTGGAGTGAAAGGCAGGGTTTGATGTGGCCAGAGCCTGAGGATGAATCTATGTGACCTCCCAGGGTTCTAGCTGCAGTCTGCAAATTATCACAGACCTGTGTGGCCTTCCAGCGTCTAAAAAGCAAAGCTGAGATGATCTGCCTGACCTCTGGAAGGTTTAAGGTCACCTGAACAAAATGCTGCTTTTCTCTGAGCTTCTGAGTGGCTTCTAAAAGCTGGTCTTGCTCCCTGAGCTGCAGTGTGGACTTTGCTCTGACATCTTTGATCAGTCAACTGTCACTGATCCCAGGGTATTAACAGTGTGGACAAAGAGCATGGAAAGGAGGTCGGACACATTATCTTACTCCTAAGACTAAATTCCAGGGGTTTCTTTAGGGCCTTTGGCCATGTGATATTTTACATAAATACTTTGAAGACTGTTGTTGACAGATCAGCCTGTCACCATCCATTGTGTATTAATAATTCCAGAAACTGTCATCTGATCCATTTCATTATCATTATCAAAGCCAAAAAAAAAGGGGTGGGAGAGCTGGAATTAGAAATTTGATGTGAAGTACTTTAAAATTCTTCGTATTCTCATTTTGTCAGCTTGACACATTTGTGGGTTGAAATAAATAGACATCTAAAAATGTATAGTAACTGCTATGCATTCTGTTTACAATTTGGGTTATCCAAGTTCATCTGTAAATTAAAAGCTAGCCAACAAACAAGGAAAATACTGAGAAGGGTAATTTTTAATATCTTTTTGTTTTAATCATGCCTGTATTGCAGCTGCTTGTAGCTCTTAGTTCTAGTATTTGGCAGAACACCTCCAGAATTCTAACTTTCTATCTGTATTTTCATTAAAAACATCACATTTATGTCATGGAAAGAAATTCAAAAGAAAATGCTTGGAGCTACTGGCAAAGATGGCAAAACTCAGAGGCAAGAAACTTTAAATAGATCGTTTCACTAAACTCCTTCCTGGTTTATCATGGCTCTAGAGCACGTTTGTGGAGGGGGAGTTTGTGTATTGGAATAGGTGAGTGTCTTTTTTCTAAGAGAATCGATAGAAAAGGATGGTTGTTGAAGAAGACCCTCCCTGGCAGATTCTTCAATGACCTTCCAGGGCTGCTCGGTCCAATAGAATAATCATGGCCACCTGTGAAGATTCAGCCTTAAGGAGGGGCTGTTTACATACACTTAGTTATATTTTAAAACGGATATTCCATTTCATTATTGGAAAACATTTAAGTTTGTTTCAAGTGAGTGGGTGTATGAGTATACCATTTCATCTTCAAATTGTATGAAACCCATAGAGTCAAGAAATTTCAGTTCCAGATCAGATGAAGTAAGCATACTTCAGCCTGAGCTTCCCATTGAATGCAGCTATAGAACCTGGCAGGAATGCATGGAGAAGCTCTGTGAAGATTGTGAGAGTAAATAGTGGCAAAAAGTCTGTGTTTTGAAGCTCCACAAAGTTGAGAGGTAAATCTGGTCCATGTTATGTCATTGTGCCCACAATTGGGGCATTAAAGACTGAACTGGCACTGGAACTATACCCCACAGAAAGGATTTAGTAGCCTGAAGCTAACTAACCAGGGCGATTATCTGCTGAAGTGAAAATAGCAACATTCTCAATAAGGCTTAAACAAGACCCACAGTCTCACAATGCAATATTTCAAATGTCTGGCATACAACACAGAATTTCTTTGAATATGAAGAATTGGGAAGGTTCTCGGTTTGTATGGTGAAGGGTAATCAAGAGAAGCCATTCCCAATTGGTACAGATGTTGAGATTCTCAGACTCTAAAGTAGCTATTATTGGGCT
>PVHP010028514.1:0-23019 GCA_004024765.1 Zapus hudsonius | reverse complement strand
TCAAACTAGCAAACAAAAGGAACTCCAGGCTTGAGCTCAGACTGCTTTTTGCATATGTAAAGCTAGAATTCCAGACCCACCCCAGAAACACCTTAGGGCTGAATCCTAGGATCTGGCCAAGGTGGCACACCTCCTCCAGCCAGAACTGGCTGGAGACAATTAACAGTTTAATAAACACAATTATAATAAATTCTATTGGGGGACATTATTCAAAGTATCACACGTGCGTACACACACACTCAACCATTTCAACTCAACACGAGACAACTCTAAAACTTTGTCAGACCCATTTCAGTTTAGCTTCTGCTTCCTGCCCAGTCATACTTTTTCCTCCTTCATTTTCCGGGTGTTAATCTCCAATAAATAGCTTATATCTTGGTCTTCAACTTAGTGTCTGTTTCTAAAAACCCAGCCCTCAATTCCATGTATATGTACATGTGTATGGACTTAAGAAACATGCATCACTCTCTTCTTAAACAGTATCCTAAAAAATTATTACTGAGCTAACATATTCATGAGTAGTAGCCCCCCCCACACACACACACAAAGAAAACACTTTTTCCATGTAAATGACTATTCTCAGCTATAGGTGCAGGACACCACACATGGCCACATCACTTCATGTCCTTGGTAATGGTTAGAGAACAACATAGAGAAATAGCATGTGACAACAAGAGTAACAGCAGCCAAGAGGAGAGGCTTGCTCAGCTGACACTTTCCACGGCAGGACAATGAGTGACCAAGATCAATTCCTGAGGACAAGTACTCATCTGTGGATTGCTAAAGCACCAGCTGAGCTGGGCGTGGGGATGCACACCTCTAATCCCAGCACTCAGGAGGCTGAGGTAAGGAGGACCCATGAGCATGAAGGCAACCTGGGACTACACAGTGAGTTCCACGTCAGTCCAGGCTAGAGTGAGACCCTGCCTCGAGAAGAAAGAAAACACTGCAATCAAAATTATGAGACAAAAATTAGATAAACTAGAGAAATAAAAGAAAGTTAGGGCTGGAGTGATGGCTCAGTGGATAAGGCACTTGCCCCTGGTGCCTAAGGCCCTGGGTTCAATTCCCCAGGACCCACATAAGCCAGACCCACAAGGTGGTGGCCCTGGTGTTCTGTATCTCTCTGCTTGAAAAATAAATAAAATATTTTTTTTAAAAAAGAAAGTTATTCTTGCATTTTGGAGCCCAGATTAATTTAACTTGAGCTTTACAAAATAATGTTTACTTAATGAAACAAATTACATTATGAGTTTATTATAGAATCATATGCTCAGTATAAACCCATTATTGTAAAATATACATCGTCCATAGAGAGAAAAGATTGGATGGCCAAGATGTCATTAGTGGTTATCATTTCAGGATATGGACTCACCGATGATTATTACTGGATTTTCTTTATCTGCATTGTATGAGTGTGGAGTAATTATTTGTGTTTTAGTAACAAGAGAAAATGTTAGTCTTTTAAATTTACTGAAATGGTAATAAATCTGTTTTCCCTCAATAATAGCATTGGTCTTTTTATTAAAGGAAGAATATGTATTTTTTCTAATAAACACATTTCCCCTTATTTCCATTTAAGATTATTAGAATTCGGAGCTGAAGAGATGGATCAGTGGTTAAAAGTGATTCCTGAACAAGCATGAAGGCCTGGGGGAGCCTGAGACCACTATTTGATTTCCCAGAACACACATAAGAAGCTGAGCATGGCCACACGTGTTTAACCCCAGTCATATGGGGGTCAGAGTCAAAGAATCACTGGGGCTGGTGAAAGCAGTGAGCTCCAGAAACAGCCAGGGGCTCCATCTCATGGAAACTAGAAGATGCACAATGGAGGGGCACACCAAGCTTTCCCCTCTGGTCTCATCATGCACAGGGCACCACATCTACACACATATGTGCATATTCCTCACACACACACACACACACACACACACACACACACACAAAACCACATCACAGCTAGTATGCACATGCCATAATTAGACCATTAGAATTGGACTGAAAGGTTGAAGGTGATTTCAGATGCATTCTACAAAGTGGAACAGAAAGGCAGGAACTAGGCCATGAAACCTTAAAATTGCATTTAGCACCTGTATTACAGAAAAGAGACACCTCCTTTATTAGTCCTGCTTCTGAAAAATAAAAGGTTATGACTAAAGGCTCAGATGTTCTCAGAATCTCCCATATCCTGCCATAAGCATTACTGGTGAGAAGATATCACACAGCATCATAGATCAATAATCAATATCATCCAAATGCTTGGTGAGCTCTTCCAACCCAAGGGCCACAAACAGATGGCCTTACAGAATCCGATCAAACATCTGTAGCATCTGTAACAAGGCCTCTACTGGGAAATCCCACTTGGCTATATATTCTATGAGCACCTTGAACATAATGGCTCCAAAGTGCGATTTGCCACATTTTCTCCAAGACATAATGCCTATGGCTCATACTATTGCCCCTATTCTGACCTGCACCCCAATGACCCTATCCAATTTCTCCATATCACATACCTAGGGCAGTGTAGATCGTGGAGTAGCTGCTCGATAGGTACCACAGCATACCCACTGCATGAAGAGCAGGCACTCCAATGAAATCCCTCAAGAGCTTTGACAGAATTCTGTCTTGTTGTTGGAAATTCATGAGTCGCTTTGGTCAACAGCTCAGTGAGGGAAGGAACCAGTGGTTGGAACCAGGGGTTGTCAGGCTGATCTAATTATTCACAGGCTTAGACTATCTCCCCTACCACTCATGGCCCCTCTTGCCAGGCGACGCTCACTACTTTCTCAATAGTTACAGTATGCTCGTAAGGATTTTATAGTTTTGAACCTAATATGGTTTATCCTCATGCTTATGCCATTCCCCTCCCCCCATCCCTTACCCCTCTTTCATAAAATTCTGTCAAAATTTCATAGAATTCTGTCAAAGCTCTTGAGTGCTCTCCCCAGGCCTGAGGCAAAACCCTGTTACTGAAGAAACCACAGACTGCATCGATCAGCATCGAGAAACCCTTCAATGTCCGGAATGGTATCCAGACCCCAGAAGGCAGTTAGTGTAGTGCTGGAAGGCACTGCACAGGCTGCCAGGGGAAACTGATCAATGACAGCTGGAGTAAACAGAGAGGATTGACACGACAGGAAACACAATCTGCGGCCATGAGTAGGCTGACCACACCTCCTACTGGGAGGGAACAGTGAACCAACAAAGGAGCACTTGTGTAATGGAGGAGCCTGGGCCTGGGAGAGACAATCAACAACTTTCAAATTTGACCAATTTTCCACTCAGTGAGGGGAACCCCTTGTCTGGAACTTGGGATTCAGGGCAATAGGCACAGGATCCGGTACTCTTGGGCTCCCAAAACAAGATGCACTATGGGAGCGAGTGACAGGGAGGCTACTAAAAATAGAATCTAGGTAGTCCAGAATTGTGTATATTTGTTAACCTACACTGATCTCACTCTCTGATGGAGATTGTGTTTGTATTTTTCAGGATACAGCAAGAGAGCTGGGGCCCATCTAACCCTACCAACTGACCATAGGCCGATAGCTGAGATTCTGGCAAGAGAGGAGCCACCACAGTCATATTGTGGAGGATTCAAATGGAACACCGCAGAGAATGACGGGATGAACAAGGGGCCCACAGCCACAGCCATTAAATCAACACAGGATAAGCCAGTGAGACAGAAACCAACGATTTCGACACAAAGACCCCTAAACTCACAACCTTAAAGCAGCCTTAATACTCATCCACCACGACTCAGGGAACTGAGCAGAAGAGGAGGCGGAAAGATTGTGAGAGCCGTGGTGGGGGAGATTATCCAAAGGCATGGCCAGGAGAACCTGGCTGAATACTAGGCTATCCAGGGTCTCCTGTCACAAGGACTGATCCAGACGACCCATGGAGGAGGTTATCCAGTGAAGGGGGGAGGGGGGCAGCGGGGAATTGGCGATAACAACTCATTGTTTGCCCACTAAATGTTGTAACTCATATGGACAATAAATTTTTTTAAAAATGCAGATCCCTTGGTAAGCTTTCATCTTTGATCAGCTTGTCTATTTAAGTTCTGTTCTCTTCCTTTGATTGGGACCCTGCGCTATCTCGGACACAGTTGGTTTCTGTCAATTCCCTTGTGCTAATTATCTCAGAACCCACATTCAAGGTCAGCAATTTCAAGGACCCTGTTTGGGTGTCAACATTCTATGTATAGCAACCCTCCTAAATCAGATTTGACAGAAAAAGGCATTTTTGAAATGTAAGGGTGAGAGAGTAGCTCAATACAATAAAAGCTCAGTAATTTGAACTCAGTGAAGGGAAGGTCATTCTGACAGTAAGAGGTACAAATTAGGAAATGATTTTTCTCATTTTTTCTATTGTTCTCAAGTATAGGAGGGTCATAGACCAAACTGAAAAGTATGCCTTTAAAAAATGATAATATATGCAGTTAGGAAGAATGAAAGGAGTGCAACCAGGGGTAGAGAGAGAGAACAATACCAGTGCTGCAATTGGACAGCACAAAAAAGCCATGTACTGAGAATTCCACTTCTCTGTAGAGGCTGCTAAGCTATCCAAAAAGATGAGAGGCAGCTTGGGAACTCCAAGGGAACATCCTTCCCTCCACATTTTGTCGTGATTGTCTCCCTGATAACATGGCCAAAGCTAAACAGTGGTGAAACAGGAGGACTGGGGGAGGGGGTGAGGCTCTGCTGAAGGCTTAATTCAAGGCCCTCTACAGCATAGAGATCTTGAAGGATCTCCAAGGCGTGTTCATCTCCAAGGGGTGTTCACCAAGCCCACACTTCCTGGAAGCACACCCCAAGGGGTTGTGAAAGAACATCACCAACAAATGATACCGAGGACATGGAGCTCTCCTACAGTTAGAGGGGTGGGATTTGATTAGAGAAAGAGGAAGAAGGAAGCAGGTGAGTGGGGATGACTGGTGTGATGGGGTAGAGATCGATCAGAGGAGACATTGTGCAGGAGGCTTTCAGTTAGAGGACAACTGAGCTGAGTAAGTGTGTCAGGCTCAAACACAGCACCAGAAGCCATTGGCAAATGAGACAGGGGCTTCCCAGGAAGTCTACCAGCTGTCATCTGGAAGCAGAGCTCATGGAAAGATCACCAGTGAAACAAAAGTACACATCATAAGACCTAAAGGATAGACATTTCAAAAAGATCACCCCACCAAAAGGAGGGAGGGTAGGATGGTATTGGCCAGAAAGGGGCAGGTAGTTACATGAACAGATGAAAATTACCAGTTCAGCTGTGGCAATTTCTTTCCAACTGGGAGTAAACTGGCAAGGCACTGAAGATAAAAAGCACCCAAAATCATCACCAAATCAGAATAAATGTGTTTCTGAATCCTCTTTTTTCCCATATTTTATTGTAAATAATTAGATACATTGCATGAGCAAGTTTTATGATGGTATTCCCATTTCTCTCCTCCCTGTTCCCACCCTACTGGGGGCCTTCCTACATGGGCTTGTTGGACCAGTCCATGGAAAAGGGGGTGATGGATTGTACCAGAGGTAGCCAGATGAAATTCTGAATCATGCCTTAAATTATATCTCTTGTGAAATTATTAATATGCTTGCAAATCAATCTAGTTTCTAGGAAGAGTTTCAAATTGAATATTCTCTCATTTGCATGGAAAAGCTCTTCATAGGATAGCAAAAGTTGAGACTAAAAGACATCTTCAAACACTTTGATTCCTATCTACTTCCTTCTCTTCTTACAAAACAATTATCGACAGATTCATTTCAATTTTGGCTGCAAATATTATTTTAGAGAACAGCCACCAAGTGTAAACATCTTCACTCACTTTCTATTAAATTGAACCATTTTATTGGATAAATTATTCAGTATCAGGGATCTAGACAAAGAGCCACATTACTCTGAAAAAAAAGTTGAAATATTGTATTAGAGACTGGCAAGTTGGCCTGGAAAATCGGCTATGACCCTCCACCCACCCCCCCCCTTCAGCACTTACCATTTTCCTTAAGCTTCTGTGACTGAATCATAAGTCTGGAAAACAATTTGGTGACTATGGGAACACAGATTTTAATTGAAAAGTTCATTTCTAATGAAATTCGAGGTATAAAAGGTTGGGCTGGCAGGGTGGATCATTTGAGTCTTTATTAATAACACCAATTCATTTTAATTCAGTGAAGCACATAATTAGCATCAAGCTTTTCAAGTTCATCGCACATTCCTGTGCTTGGAATCTCTAATATTTTTTAAACTTTTCTGATTTGGTAATAGATGTTTTAATAATTTGCATTTAAACACAAAGTTACTTGTAGCTGGCTTATACTAATTAGAAATGTGTTGCGTTTTATTAAGCCAGTCGGTACCCTTCAGCCAGTGACAAATCTCTCTTAAGTCTTAACTTGAATTCCCTGTAATTATTCTGCAGTCAGCTAAGACTCCAGGAAAGAGATGAATGAGGCCCCTTGAGATTACTGCACCTTGAATAGTCAGAGGTGGTCACACAGGTCAATTGCTGTTTCCTTGTTCCACAGCTGCTGCATGGAAATCCATTTACCAGGAGCTTAGAGAAAGCCTCAATGGATGACATTGGTTTCATTGTCTTTATTTTGGCAACTGCAGCCATTCTGTGATGCAGGATGGTGGGGGGGTGCTCTAATAGACCATCTCCATGGGAAGTGAGGGAGCTGCAAGAGGGTTCTCTTGTTGGGAAGGAGACAAAACAAAACTTTCCTTCTCAGGATGGAAGAGAAAGAGAATTGTTAGTTCAGTGGAAAGGGTTTAGGACTGAAAGTCCAGATGTGCGATTTTTCGAATCCTCCCTGGATAAGATAACCAACCAACCACTCACCTCAAGATGATTTTCTTCTGGATCCTTGCACTATGGGCCAATTCTAAACCACAGGAGATACAACATGCAGCATTAAGAGGAAGAAATACAATCGTGAAAGTAAATACATATGAGTGAACATGCCCCCGTTAAAACTTTAGTGAGCATGGCATTTGACATACGAGTACTTTCTTGGGAATTTGCTGTGTGAATGCTTTTCAGGGAAATGACAGCAAAGGCTTTCTCCCCCAAACAGGGTACCACCAATAGACCAAAGGCCAATTCCACCAGAGTTCACCCTGGAGAAGCAATAACTTTATTGGGTTTCCTTACAGGAGCATGAGCAAGGGGTTACTTGCAGGAGCATAGCTCCCCCAAAGCAATGGTAGAATCAAAGGATGCCGACCTCCTCCCTGTGGCTGTGTAGATGGGGCTCCCTGTCCCTTGATCTTTCACCCACTGATACCCTAGCTCCCCCTGAGGCCTAAGGCCAGGAGATCTCATGCATCATTGAATTCGGGAGGCATGGGGGGTGCCTGAGAGCTCTGTTGACCCTTCCCAGCACATTTTTATTGGAGGAGTTCCAAAAGCTCAAGAGTTGCTCATGAACATGGCAAGAGTTGGTTGTTTCGGAGGAATTCACGCAACACTTCACCCCTTCCTCCAGGTCTTGTGTTCTCCCCACCCTCCTTTTCTGAAGTATTCCTTGAGCCTCAGAGGGGGTGATATAGACTAGGTCAAGCTTAACCCTGCTCACCTGCACCATTTAATCATTTATACATTCTAAGTACTGTTCCTCGGGGTTTAAAGCCTTCCAGAGACTCACTAGCAGAGCATTTGGCTTTGGTCAGTTTTTTTTTCCTTAGGAACCCTAGCTTGACACACATCACCCAGACAGTCCGCTTTCCTGCTTTTTCTTTTTCTCCTTCCTCTTTGATTACTACCACCTTACTAACCTGATCTACATGCTAATCTAAGTCATTTCAATCTGCCAAGACTTCTCCTACCATATAGAGATTATGGCACAAGGGGCTCATACCTCTAAAGCTCTATACCAGTCCTGAAATCTGCCCTGAATTAATTTCCTTCTTATCCTTCCAATGAACACACCATATCAGGTCTAGTGAACTGGGCATCAAACACTACCTTTTACATGCCCCAATTCCCTCAGTAATGCCTTCCCCTTCTCTATAGTTTTCCAGTCCCTAATATTAATGGAGACCTCCACCAGAGATAATGATAATTATCATTATATATATATATGTATATATGCCATTATATATCTATATTATATATATGCCATTATCACATCATACACACACACACACACACACACACACACACACACACACACACACACACATGTATTTGCCAGTCCATGGACACTTCGCCTCCAGATAAGCCCAGCCTTGGTTACATATCTCACTACCCACAGCAGGACTCATACAAACATCACCCTAGCAAGAAGGCACACCACCACATTCCACATGGGTTTTTCCCCATAGATGCTCCCTCCTCAAACAGTTCCTTAGTTGCATACCATATTGTCTCAAATTCATCTTGAGTTCTGACAAATGCCTGTTCTGGAGCCAAGTGTTGCATGAACTTTTTTCTGAGGAGAATCTGATGAGTGCTTTCTCCCACAGGCAGGGCACTCCCCCCCAACAGTCTAAAGGATGATTCCACCAGAATCATGACCAATGAGTCTATTGGGCTTCCTTATAGAACAAAGAGACCTCAAAGCAGCCATTGTGGGGAAAGTTCTCGTCCCAGTATGAATGATGATTGCTTAGATTATTTTCCATCCTTGGTCCCTCTACACTTTACCATCCCTGAAGCCATGAGACAGGGGGCACCTGAGATCTCAGGTGGGGGTCCGATGACCTTTCTCATGCCCTTCCTTCTATTGGAGAATATAAACAGCCCAAGAGTCTCTCCTGTGCCATCGCAGCTGCTTCTGATAAAATGGAAATAGTTGTTTTTCTCAAGAACCACATCACACAACAGAGTTGAATAAGTGTACACAATATTTCTGCAATAGCTTTGCAATACGGACTGGTTGTTACTGAGGTTGTACAAACAACAATACAAACTATCCTCAGCCTTCCAAGCTCAAAGAAGACAATGAAATGCAAAAGAACATTATCAATGAGCTAATGAAGTGTCTGGCTAAGCATTTGTATTTTACTGCAAAGTTTTGTGTTTAAATGTGTGTGTGTGTGTCTAGGTTCTAACCCAAACTTTATAGAACAGACCCCTGGCATTTATACTTTCAGACATTCTTCTAAATAGTTCTTATTCAGTCTCTTATGCATTATAAAAATGATAGATTTTGAAACTAATAAGCCATTACTATAGCTTTCATAGTTCTAAAGGAAGAAGTCACAATTTCACTTATCTTCCTGGCAGGAAAGTGAGAATTCTCCTTAGTTCTGAATGGAAACTAACTTTATCCCAACTCACTGGCTCCCAATTCTCCGCTTTCCATAGTTTCTCTTTAAACTGAAACACCTTCTCTTCATTGGCCAGTGACAGAGAGGATTCAGAAATAGATACTTAAATGTGACACTGGAACATAATAAATAAGAGATAAAATAGATAAACTAGACTTGATCAAATTTTTGTCCTTCTTCAGGTTTTAAGTGAATAAAAAGACATAAAATGTGAGAAAATACTTGCAAATCATATACTTAGAACACATAAAGAACCCCAAAACCAAAATGTGAATTTTTAATTGGCTAAAGCTTAGTGATTATTCCAAAAAGGACCTAGAAATTATCAACAAGCAAAAGAAAAGACGTTCAATATTAATAGTGACTATAGAAATGTAATCAAAACCATGAGGATATCCAATTTTGCCAGCACCGTTTATTTGTTGACATAAGCTGTCTTTTTCCACAGAATATTTTTGGCTCATTTGTCAAAAGATAACTAAAGCTATGTGGATTTGTTTTGGGGTCCTCTATTTGGTTCCATTAGTCCACGTGTCTTTCATTGTGCCAACACCATGCTGTCTTTGTCATTGTCACTCAGGAGTATAGTTGTCGTCAGGTATTCTGATACTTTCAGCTGTGTTCTTTCTCCTTAGTATTGTCATGGGTATTCATCCTTTTTTGTGTTTCCATGTGAATTGTGGGGTTGTTTTTGGTTTTTGCTTTTTTTCTGCTTCTAAGAAGAATGTCATGTTGGAACTTTGATGGGGACAATTTAGAACCTGTGGATTACTTTTGGTATTATTATAGGTTTATTGTCAATGGTTGTAGAGCCATTTCATAATGTTAATTCTGCCAATCCAGAAGCATGAAAGGGCTTTCCATCATCTAGTGTCCCCTTAGGTTTCTTGGTTCAGTGTCTTGAAGTTTTCATTGTAGAGGTCTTTCATCTCTTTGGTTATGTTTATTCCTGGGTACTAAGTTATATTCTTTGGGGTGCTATTGTGACTGGGATGATTTCTCTTATTTCTTTATCTGCAAGTTCATTTGTATATATGAAAGCTGCTGATGTTTGTATGTTGATTTTCTATTCTAGAACTTTACTAAAAGTGTTTATTAGATCTAGGAGTCTTCTGGTAGAGTCTATGAGATCCAAAGTGCTGGGATTAAAGGTATGCACCACAACACCCAGCTCCAACAAGTGTTTTTAAAAGTGATCAACATCCCTAGCCATTGGGGAAATGCAAATTGAAAGCACTTTGAGATATCACTTCATCTCAGTCAGAATGGCTATCATTAAAACAAACTAGCAACAAATACTGGAGAGGGCATGGAGACAGAGAAATTCATTTATTGCTGGTAGGAATGCAAACTAGTACAGCCATTATGGAAAACCAATATGGAGATTTCTCACAAAATTAGAAATAGAACTTATATATGATTCAGCTATACCACTTGTGGACATATACTCAAGGGACTTCGTATCCTATTACATAAACACTTGTCTGTCCATGTTTACTGCTGCTCTATTCACAACACCAAGGAAATAGAACCTGCCTAAATGTCCATCATCATATGAATGGATAATGAAAATGTGGCACATATACACAATGGAATTTTACTCAGCAGTAAAGAAAAATGAAAATTTGAAATTTGCATGGAAATGGATGGATCTGCAAAGAATTGTGTTAAGCAAGATGATTCAAATTCAGAAAGCCCAAAATTATATATTTTCTCTCATAGGCAGATCCTAGCTTGTAATATATATTTCATTTTTAACTGAGCTAATATATATATATATATATATATATATATATATATATATATATATATATATATATATATATGATAAAACCTCAAAAGCTAGAAAAGTGACCAAGCAAGGGTAATAAGAGAAGACAAGGAAGGGGAATTCAGGAAAGACAAAAGGACATATGTGAACAAACAACTTTTTAGAAGATGATATAGGATATCATTGTTATCTGTTATAGAAATACTGTGCCCTCTCTAAAATTCACATATTGAAGTCTTAACCCACATGTGAGTCAATAGGTTATGGGGCCTTTGTAGATGCTTAAGTTATGAGGATGGAATCCTTATAAATGGACTAGTAGCTTTATAAAGTGCTCTCTAGCCCTCTGTCTTCCATGAGAGGTTACAAAGAGAAATCAGTAGAGCCCAACCCCTGAAGAAAACCCTCATGAAACATCACCAACCTGACACACTGATCTTGGACTTGTAGCTTCAAAATCTTTGATTTTAAATTAAATCTGTGGTTTATAAGCCACCTAGTCTGTAACACTTTGTTTTAGCAACCAAAACTTACTAATCAGGAAAATATTTTCTTGAACAGGACACACTTTCAAAAAACTATTAAGATAAATTGGATGTGTTGGCTAATGACTTCAATCCAAGTACTTGGGAGGCTAAGATTGGAGGATTGCTGTGAGTTCTCAACCAATATGGGCTACAAAGTGAGTTCCAGATCATCCTGAGTTAGAATGAGACCATGCCTCAAAAAAATGTTTTAATCATAAAGAGAAGGGGATATGTTTACTTTCAGTTAAGAATTTATGGTCATCAAAAGACACCCTGAAGAGAGTGCAACAGCAAACTGAAGTATGGGGAAATACATTTGTAAAACATTTTCAACAAAGGATTTTCTCTAGAATATTAAAAACTCCTACAAATCAATTTTTTAAAAGTCAACCAGTAGAAGAATGGATAAGAGATTTTTAACAAGCACATCTCAAGAAAGAATATCGAAGTGGCTCATATACATGAAATGATGTTCAAATATAACATCATTATTACAGAAGAAATACAACTGTAATTCTCCTGCCAGAGTAGCTCATCATTTTTTATGTCAAGTGGTAAAAAGAATGTGAAACAAACAGGAACTTTCATTTAATGCAAAAGGAAGTGTCAATTCAAACAATGATCTTGGAAGAGCCAATACTATCTGGCAAAGATACGGTTGCACACAGAATCTTATGATTCTGCAATTCTGCTATGAGGCATACTCTCCACAGAAATATGAACACTTACACTTATGACAATCGCCCATTATTCTAAGAGGCTAAATGGTGTAAAATTATGCAACAGTAGATATGTATTTATATAAAGAAATGACATGCAGCAATGAAAATGAGCAAACTAATTCTGTGTTAACAATACAGTTAACTCTCACTACCAAAATGCTTATTGAAAGTAACTAGAAACAAGACAATGCATATAATACGAGTTCATTCGTAGAACAAAACAGGCAATGTAAATATGGTGTCAGTGGTGGAATATGTCAGGTTAGTGATAAAGGGGATGCAAAAGAAGGGCTTATGAAGGCTAGTTCTTTTCTGGCTCTTAAATTGTTAGAGTGAGGGTTAATATTGATTATCAATTTTCTTTGGATTGAGAAATGCCTAGGTATATTGGTAAAGCACACCTCTGGCTATATCTGCAAGAGTATTTCCAGAGACAATTACAGCATGAGGTCTGTGAATTAATCGATGGATTAATCATATTTGTAATATTTTGACATTATTGATAGGTGATGAAAAGTAGGATATGGAGCATACTTGGATGACGTAGGTGTCTAGGATTGTGTCCTCATGGCTGTTTGTTGCCTTGGCCCCTCACTGGATTGCCCTTTCTCTGTTTCCTGGTCACCATGATGTAAACTGTTCTCCCTCAGCCCACCTCCCCATGATGGACCTGCACCTCTAAAACCAAGAGCCAAGGTAAATGTTGCCTCTCTTAGGCTGTTCTCTCAGGTTTTTTGGGCACAGCTATGCAAAAGTAACTAATACAGATGGTGAATACTTACTTATGATGGCTTGCTGTTATCTAATTTATATTGTGTACATGTTTCTTCATTATATCATACTTGAAAATGAAAGTTTATTAAAGTAATCAACCTTTAACTCAGCAATTTTAGGGCCAAATTTTCACCTAAAGAATGGAATAAAGGGTCTTAGAAGACAACTCAGTGGGTAAAGTGTTTGTCCTTAATGAGGACTTGAGTTTAATTTCCAGTCCCCATATGAAAACTCCATGCACTAGGGAGGCAGAGATAGGAGACTCGATGGAGCCACAGGCCATCCAGCCTAGCCTAATTGAGGAGTCCAGACCAATAAAAGACTGTTTCAAATGAGGTGGACAGTGTTCCTGAAGATAATACCCAAGGTTTTCCTCTCACTGCCACATACACACATGAAACCACACCCAAATAGCGGTCAGAAGAATAACCAGCAAAGATATTCTCCAATTCCGTTCACTCTGCTGATAGTTTCTGCTGTGAAGAAAAGTTTTAATTTCATATAGGTACATTTCTTGATTCTTGGGACTATTTCTTGAGCTATTGACATCCTCTTCATAAAGTACTTACCTAAACCTACAACTTCAGTATGTTGCCTCTATTTTCTGCTAGTATTTTCAGTGTGTCTGGCTTTACACAAATGTCTGATTCATTTTGAACTGATCTTATGAAGGGTGAGAGATTCAGATCTATTTTCATTCTTCTGTGAGTGGACACCCAGTTTTGCTAGACCATATAGCTGTATATTCTCCAGTGTTTATTATGAAACAAGGCTAGAGAATTGCTATCACCTTGAGGTAACATGATAAAGGTATACAGCTGGCCTCGCCAGCTGAAATCAAACTTCTTCTTGTGATCATTATGAGTGGGTATGGAGAAGAGAGCATTTGCGTGATCAATAACTGCATACCAGACACCAAAAAATGTGTCAATCTGCTCTAGTGAGGAAGCCATACCCAGTGTAGCAACAAGACCATGTCACTACTTTAAGTTTCTCATAATTGTCATTCTCCACAATCTGTCTGTCTTCTGCACAGGCCAAGTAGGAGAGTTAAAGGAGATGTGGAGGTTCCAACCACCCCTGTGTCTTTTTTCAAGTTCTTTATGGTAGCATTGATCTATGCAATAATTCCGGGGATACAATATTGGTTTTGGTTCGCTATGATCCCTGTTAGTCGTGGCTCTAATGGCTTCTATTTGGCTTTTACTTCCTTTTTTTAAATTATATCTTTACTATCCATAATTAGATACACTGAATGAGAAAATAATGTGTTGGTATCACAAATTCCCCAATTTCCCTCCTCCTCCCTGTCCCCAATCAGCTGGATATCCTCCTCCGTGGGCAGTCTGGATCAGTCCATGGGGTAGGGGATTATGGATAGCCTAGGAGTCAACCTGGTTCCACCCCCCTTTGTATGTTGTTACTGAGGGGGACCATGTCTCTGGATATTCTCCTCCACCATGGCTCTTACAATCTTTCCGCCCCCTCTTCTGCTCAATTCCCTGAGCCATGGTGAGTGAGTATTAAGGCTGCTTTATTGTCCAGGTCTTAGGGGGTCTCTGTACTTCTGCTTTAGGTTATGTTGAAATCATTGGCGTCTGTCTTGCTGGCTTATTCTGGGTTGACTGATTGGCTGTGGTTATAGGTCTCTTGCTTATCCCACCACTCTCTGTGGGGTTCCATATGGATCCTCCACGGTAGGTCTGGGGTAGCTCATCTCTTCCCTGATGTCAGCTATCAGCCTGCGGTTCGTTGGTAGGGTTGGAGTATCCATAGCTCTCTCTCTCTCTGCCTTCTGAAAAATACAAACAGAATCTCCATCAGAGAATGAGATCAGTATAGGTTAACTGAGATACACATTTCTGAATTGGCTACATTCATTCTATTGTGAGTAGTCTCTTTGTAATTCATTTGTAAAGTGAATTTCTCTTTGGAGGCCCACTGTTTGGCTTTTTCAACCATAATAATTCTTGCTCCATAGGTCAGAGAACTAATGTGGGAATTTTGCCAGCTTCTAAGTATCAATCCCAATTATACATTCTGGGTCTGGGGAAATAACCACAGGTTGAGTTCAGGGACCCACTGATCCCTCCATGACTCATTATCACCTAACCTCTATGAGACAAAGATAGGTGGGCACAGAGGAGCCTCAGCATTATCTTTTTTGGCATCTCCTTTCTCATCCATCAATACTCTCTGGAAATACCCACACAAACCTGCCCAAGAGGCATGTCTTTTACTTGACTCCTAATCTAATCAAGTTTACAATAGAACTTAACCATCATGCTTGTGTTTTTCTTTCCACTGTTTATTATCTAATATAAGATCATTTATATAATATCAGTAGTTGTGTAATCATATTTAAATTATAGTATATTAGAGACTAAGAAACTTTGCCATGTATGGGGAATAATGTGTTTCTAATTATATGTGGAACAGTTATACCATGTTAGGCAGAATTATGACCTTGCTACTGCCTATATTTGGAAATTAAGCAGAGAATATATATCTGTAGAATACATATATACATATACAAATATATACATACAGAGAGAAGATATATATATCCCAGGTATAAGTGTAACTCCAGCAGTGTGAGTACATGAGTATACCCACACAGTGTATGCAAATCTTTTTACATAGTTTCTCAGTGACTAAAGATTTAAAATTCAGAAGTAGTTTTTGTAACTAACCTGAATATCTAAGCTGAGTTCGTCACTTTGAAAATGATGATGTCTGCCTGTAGTCCTTGAATTTAAACAAGAGCTTTGTGTATAGGGATTCTGGTATTGCTCTCTCCACCCACAGTCTTTCTGATGTAGTCCAGAATTGTTCAATTTCTCGCAGACCCCTTCAGGACTGACATGTATCCCAATACTAATTTGTGTGCTTCAAAGATTTATCCTAAAAATGTTGATGACACCAATAAAAGATGTAAAATTTGACCTTCATTTACACAATGATTGGCATCGACTATAATTCCTTACGAGAGTTCACATAATCAGCCTGCTAATGTGTGTGACTGGAGTACATAATCATCTGTTCTGTATCAAAAATCACCTTGAAATTGAGGTAATGAAACAAATTCTCATACTTAATGGCCAGGAGAATCACTGATTAGATATATAGTTGTCAACTTTCTATAGTCCACATTAAGATGCTAGGGATAATCAGTGAATAAATGATATACCCACCCACAATTTTTCTTTCTAGCCAGAGATCCATGTGACCAAGGGATCAAATAGCAGAATGCGGTCCGTGGATTACTTGGGGGTTCATTGTACACTAACACCCTGGTTCATCCACAGAACTGGGTGGGTAGAGTCTTGAGACAGCAGTAAATTGACAGGCATAGCCACCCAGGAGAACATAGCAGAGAACAGCTCTCGTTTATTGTACAGATAAAGGTTGTTTATATAAAGGAAAAAGCAGAGGTAGGGGCATAGGCAGCAAGGAGATTGGTAGGGGCAGGGTAGTCTGTGGATGTCTCATAATGTGATTGGCAGGGACCAGTACCCTGTGGATGCCTAGTTTGCATAGATAAATTGAGGGGGCTTTCTATGTGATTCTAGACATATACTAGATGGCAGTGGTTGCAGAAGAACTGTGACCTTTAGACTTTTATTGTCCAGGCTTGTTATTACAGCTGGGGTTATGTAAACTCAGGCCTTGAATTATCTGCTTATCTCAGGGCTCTATGTGGCCTGCGGGGGGTGGGGGCTGGAGTTCTAGGATTAACGAAGGAGGCTTTGATGGCGAAACGCCTACCAGTCTCAAAGTAAACTCAGAGATTATCGGGGTTTCAGGCTGGTCTCAACTTCCTTGAACCCTATATCCTCCGTGCCTCTTAGCAGGGTCCCACAGCAGGAAGTTCCAGGTGCTTTGAGGCTATAACCTTGAATTTGCTCCTCTGAGAGGAGATATGGCATATAGGCAAATAGTGAAAAGTCTATCTGGAGACACAGCCTTTGCCCCAATGCACCTCAGACTCATAAATGTGGCATCTAACTTCCCTTGCCCCCAGACCATAGTCCACCTTTGCCCACCCTCCTCAGTGCCAAGAGACTGTTCTGCATTGGTCTTGTGTGGTCTGGACTTGCATGATCTCCTTACCTCTCTGGCTTCTAGTTGAGTCTACTAAATGGGGAGCTCTAGAAACAAGCCAGAAAGATAGAGGAGATGTTAGCAGAAGTATTTATTTCCCAGGTTTCTCCTTGTGGTGTCACAAAGGGATGGCTGTGTCCCTTCATTAGATAGCTTGGGTCCTTTCAAAAGGCCCCTCTATATATCCAACCCTATTTCTGGGTTCTGCTAATTGCATCTTTCATTCATGCCTTAGATCAGAGGTGGTAACTACCCCCACTGCATGCAGCTCTAGGACTCTGCATCATCTTGCATGCTTTTCCCTCATATCATGTGCAAACCTTTGTGTGTCCGCTCTTGACTAACCTTCCTGTATCCTCCTAACCTGAGTGATGTGTTCAGCTTTCTGGTTGCTGCGCAGAAAGAACCCAAACAAAAGCAGCTTGTGAGGGAATGGGTTTATTTGGCTTATGGACTCGAGGGGAGACTCCATCCTGGCAGGGAAAACGATGGCATGAGCAGAGGGGTGGACATCACCTCCGCCACAGCACTGGAAACAGTGGCAAGAAGGTGTGCCAAATACTGGCAAGGGAAGCTAGCTTATAACCCCAAAAGCCCGCCCCCAACAACACAGCTCTAGCGAGGTTGTAATTCCTGAACTGCCATCAGCTGAGGATGGATCACTGAGAACACATTCATTTGTTTGTGGGGGACACCTGGATCAAACCATGACACTTAGTGTGCTCAGAATGACTCACTGTGTGACTCTTGGACACTGTCTCACTATGCATCATTCTCCTGAAATATAGAATGGAGACATTTCCTCTGTTATAGCAGATAGGAAGTCTCTTCCTCCACCTCTTTGTTCTGTTCCCCTTCCTCCTCCTCTTCTGCTTCCTCCTCTTAATTCAACATCCTTGAAAGGATTCGGTGCTGTAGAATGTAAAGACATTGTGTCAAATTAAATTGATATTTTAAAGCTTCATTTTGTTGCAAAGCAGAAAGGGATCACATGCTAGAAGTGTGGGAGGGAGGGTGTTAGAATGAAGTGCCTGGCATAGGGATTCAATATAAAAAGAAACAAAGGAGAGATGAGAAGGAAAGAGCCAAAATCAGACTTTCTCTGACTAGTAATGTTTGGAGGGCCAATAGTAAGTCAGATGGCTCCCCACCTTCAAGTTTTCTGGTCCTTCTTCTCAAATACCCACTGGAAAACTCTATGGTTCATTGAGCAAAATTTAATGAATAAACTTGATGCAAAAAAACTTAATTAAAAGCAAAAGCATCATTCATATTCACTGATTGACACAATAACCTTCCATTCAAGCCTTGTCTCTCACCTGACCTGAAGGTCTAAGTCTACAACCTTAAAATTCTGCCCAGTGGCCATTCTTCATTATGATGTTAACTGACCAATAATTTGTTGCTTTTTAATACTTATTTATTTATCCAGCCTTATGTGGTGGTAAATAAGTACAAGTTTTCTCTTCTCCTACATTCATATTCTCTAGAACACATTGGGATACATTTGATTTTAAAAGAAATATTTCCAGTGTTAAAAATGCATTAATACTGAATTACTATGTATTTACATACATGCACAAATATAAGAGATTGCTCAGTATTTAAATATAGAATTTCAGATTATTAGATTCCACCCCAAACCTCTGAAGCCTCTAGCCTACCACATTCTCCATATACCTACACCACAGATGAATTCTCACAGCTTTTCCATCATCTAGGAAATGTCAACAGTAGGGTCCAGACCTCAGGAATCGAGCCATGCTTTATCCCCAAGAGCCCTTTTCTCGTCTGTTTCCTTGCTACTATTATCTTTGTGGGCACTAGAAGATCATCTTAGAAAGATGTCTCTCTTGAGTCCTCCTGCCTGCTGTTTTCTGGGCCACAGCCTTCCAGCCCAAGCTGGTTTCCTGTCACAAGCAACTGCAGCAATCCATTCTCTCCGTCAGCCTTGCTAATCACTCATAAATACCATTTCCTGACTTCACCTTCCCTACCAGACCAGAAGTTCAGTAAGGCCAATACATAACCTATCTCTCTCCCCTTTGCTCAGAATATGATAAGAATTCTGAAAAGCTCTGTGACATGAAGCTCTTATTTAATTTATGAAAGGAATCAGTGCAATACTGGGATGCAGTCACAGAATTTCACAAGACAGAAAATTCTTGAGAACGTAACAGCTCTGCACTTTAGTTTTAAAAGGCGATGATAAAATTGCTTATAACTTTTGAATGAAAAAGAAACAGAAGCTATCCTACCTGGTATCCCTGAAGGAGACACTGTGTTCTCTCTCCTGCTCTTTTTTTTCTCCTCATGTCCCTCTTTTGGACATCACTCCCTCCTTTGCTATTGGTAATAGGCACAAAACAGCTCTTTCTCCTCCCCTCACCTAGCACTGTACAGGAAGTGTGTCCCTGATTAGGAACCATCAGCACTGCCCAAGTGGCCTGTTGATCATTGGGGGCATTCATGTGATTGCATCCCAGGAATGTTTCAAGTGTGATATTCATATAATTCATGTAAATTCAAAAATAAGGTTCACGTTTATAGGATAAGGTCATGGCATTTTGGTTTTTTTACCTGAACTACCCCCAAAGAGGGTCATTTCTATTTTCTATGTTCAATTATTCATAACCACACATGTACAGATTTTAGAACCATAAAAGGTCAGCCCTCTTTGATTCTGCAAGTCAGAGAGCAGCCCACACATATGCAGGCACCTAACACAGGCGCTCCCCCTCACTGTTCATTAACACTGCATTCACTGTATATTTCAAAGTCAAACAAATAATACCTGTCATGAGCATGAATTTTTAATATCTCTTATATTTCATTTTAAATGAAATGTCAGAATGATGGAAAATATTTCCGTGGAAGTTTGGAAAGGGCAGCATTCGCCAGTGAGGCGCTTGTGAATGAAGCCTTGGGCTGGTGTGCAAACAGCTCAGACAGCACCGCTGCTGCCGATGGGATCAGGTTCTGTTTGGATATTTTGCTGCCTTTGTCGTGCCTGTGGTAGCTGGGAAATGTCAACGTGCAATCTGTTTGCCAAGTCAATATGCTTTTGGGGGGCTGCTGGGGCAAACTGTCCTCTTTTCATCTGAAAACCAAGGCTGCTTATTTACAGCCTATTTCAACTCCCTGCTTTTTGGCTTGAACTGCATTTTATTTGCAAGTGATGATCCTTTTAGCATACCATACGCGCCCTGTGTTCATCTTCATTCTTTAAACCCCATTTCCTATTTTTAACCGGTGGAGAAGTCAAACAGATCTTCCCCACCCACCCTTTTTTTCCCACTAGTACTCAATCAGAATTTCTTCATTTCAAGCTCCTATCAGGTCTCCAAAAATAACCTGTTTCCAAAGAAATTGTTCCCTAGGGATTGGGAGAGATCTGGGGGAGAGCAAGGCTCAGGTGAGGTAAAGTAGCAGAGAGTGGCCTGGGAGGTGACTCAGCATGGTGAGAAGCAACCCTGACTTCTACCTGTGAGCAGCCCAAACCACTGCCCTTCCCTGCTAACTGTCCATTGATGTGGAAATGCAACCAGGAATGACTGTTTACACAAGTGTTTTCGTCACCCTGCAACAACACAGGCAGAACCCCAGGAGCTCCCAGACTGCTCCAGACCTGCAATGTGCAGCCATTCTGGTGCCCCGAGGAGGTTTTATTCTCTGACATGTGCAGAGTCTTTGCTTTGGCCATGTCACTGCAGCCTGATGCTGGCCCCATGAGTGGGTATCCATCCTCACTGGTTTGGCCATGGCAGCTTTTCAGTTTCTAACCTGGTAGCAATTATCCCATTGCAGTGAATGGACTTCTGGAGGCTGGAAGTCCAGGAGCAGTGCTGGCGGGGTTGCTTCTCCTGAATCAGGTCTCCTGGGCTGACCTACTACTGCCCTGTGGTCTCTTTTGAGGTCCAAATTTCCTCTTCTTCGAAGGAAATCAGTCAGTTTGAATGAGAGCCCACTTAACAATGTCATTTTAACTTAATAACTTCTTTAAAGGGCCCCTTTCCATCTGTAAACACTTTCTGAGGTACTGGAGTGGGGGCTTCAGCTTGTAAAGGAGAGATACAACTGTTGTGGTCAGTTTTCTAGTTGCTGCACAGAAAGAACCCAAACAAAAGCGGCTTGTGGAGGAATGGGTTTATTTGGCTTACGGACTCGAGGGGAGGAGACTCCATCCAGGAAGGGCAAACGATGGCATGAGCAGAGGGCTGGACATCACCTCCGCCACAGCACTGGAAATAGCAGCAGGAAGTTGTGCCAAACACTGTCAAGGGGAAGCTGGCTTACAACCCCCGTAAGCCTGCCCCCAACAACACAGCTCTAGCAAGATTTTAATTTCTGAACTGCCATCAGCTGAGCATTGATCACTGAAAACACATTCATTTGTTTGTGGGGGACACCTGGATCAAACCATGACAGTCCTCCCCTGGCCCCACAAACTAATAATCATACATGATGTAAATACAATGTGTTCAGCTCAACTCCTAAGTCCCCACAGCTTTCAACTGAGCCATAATACCAAAAATAAACCTGTAATGGCACAGAACGTTCACACTGCAAAACATGAGGCATAGCAAAAACAGATTGAACCAATACAAGATTTAAAACAAGCAGGGCACCATCAATTTCTAACTCCAAGTTCAATGATTCTAACCAATAACAAGTCTCTTGGAGATTCAATTCTGCCCCTCTAGCTCGGCAACTCACAGTCTGGGAAAAACTTCATCTGGTACTGGCAGCTCGCCTTGGCACCCATCCATAGTCCTGGAATTCCTTGGGTCTCCATTGCAACACACAGTTCATCCTCATGGCTCCATCGGGCTCCATGCAGGCAACCTAGCATACCTGCTTCACACACCAATGGCCATTTTTCAAAAACAAAACTGTGTTGCAAATCCAATGACCCTCTCTTCTTGCATTTGCTCTACTCCACAGAACCAGGTGGGCTGCCAACTTGTTAATCCAGGGGGGAACAGAGTATTCAGGCCCCTTACTTCAAAGAGTCCATGTTCGTCCTCTTGTTCCAATGCAGACCAGCTGGCCCAATCTCAATGGTTGTAATCTCTCAAACAATTGCAGATGAACGGGCAGTAGTTTGGGCCCAAAGATCTTTCTTTCTGTGCCATCTCCATCTGCTCACACCAGTCCATCTTTAAGTAAAACAACCCTGCACAGGTTCCCAGGACACAGGCAGGCAAAATGCAGCAAGCCTCTCACACAAACTGCTTCTGGCACAGTCCTGACAAAGTTCTTTCTCACCCTCATAAGCCAAACCTCACAGTCCATAGTTCTTATTACATTCAGGTCTTTCAACTCTGACCAGAATGATCCATGAAGCTGTACTCACAGCACTGCAAGGCATCTCTTAGGATGAGATTTCCAATCCATCCACATTCCTCCTGCAGATCACTTCCAAAAGTTCAAAGCCACAGAATCAGGGTTCTAGCAGCAATAGATGATCCTGCTCTCTGGTACCGAAACTGTTGTGTTCAGTTTTCTAGTTGCTGCACAGAAAGAACCCAAACAAAAGCGGCTTGTGGAAGAATGGGTTTATTTGGCTCATGGACTCGAGGGGAGACTCCATCCAGGCAGGGCAAACGATGGCATGAGCAGAGAGGTGGACATCACCTCCGCCACAGCACTGGAAATAGCAGCAGGAAGTTGTGCCAAACACTGTCAAGGGGAAGCTGGCTTATAACCCCCATAAGCCCGCCCCTGACAACGTAGCTCTAACAAGGTTTTAATTCCCAAACTGCCATCAGCTGAGCATTGATCACTGAGAACACATTCATTTGTTTGTGGGGGACACCTGGATCAAACCATGACAACAACATTTCTTAAT
>PVHP010028513.1:0-22993 GCA_004024765.1 Zapus hudsonius | reverse complement strand
TAGAAGTCAGAGAGAGTTTTCACCTGTGCCCAGATCCTCATCAGAAAGAGATATGCCTGCTTTGTAGTCACCAGGGATTTAATAGGCCAACTGTTCAAATTAGTTTTCTGTATGAACCTGTGTTCATACAGAATCGGTGCGTTTCTCTTATTTAACATGTGAATAATTGAATCCTAAGCTCTCCCCCAGTGAAATACAAGTTAGACAGGCTGAGTGGCTGCCACACCTGAGTGTCACCAGAATCCAAGGTGGAAGGCAAGGGAGATACCAAGGAAGGCATGGAAATAGACTCCATTCGCTGTCACCATTAGAAGGAAAGGTGGATCACTATAAAAAATGCCCACAATGGGGCTGGAGAGATGGCTCAGCGGTTAAGGCACTTACCTCCAATGCCGAAGGACCTGGGTTCAATTCCCCAGGACCCACATAAGCCAGACCCGCAAGGTGGTGGCCCTGGCGCATTCTCTCTCTCTCTCTCTCTCTCTCTCTCTCTCTCTCTCTCTGTATCTCTCTGCTTGAAAATGAATAAATAAAATATTTTAATAAAAAAAATGCCCACAAGCACTTCAGAGCTTCTCGGGCATCGGCAATGTGACAAAGAATGTGTCTAAACTTCGATGACTCATAACCATTTGGCCCAAAATACAGAAACATTAAAAGCTAATGTTCGTGTGTTGGCACATGAATTAATTACTTTTTCTAAGGCCCACTCCAAGTGACACTCTCCTAAAGGCTGCACCACCCTCCCAAGCAGTGCCACCAACCCAGGATTAAATCTTCAAACACATGAGTCCATGAGTCTGTCGGGGGCATTTTACATTCCAACTACCATTATATACATTTGGAGCCTTGGGTGAGTTTACAGCCTGGTGAGAATCTTCATGCAGCTCTAATAACTTTCCAGGATTTCTCCCTATTTTATGTTATTATTTTAAGGGCTTTTACTCTAGATTTTAAATTTCCATTAAACTCCAAAAGCAATTTAGCTCCCTCAGTAGCTTGTAAAAGCAAAGTTGGAGATGGTTAAAGTATTCAAAAATTAGGAATCTGGGGCTGGAGAGATGGCTTGGAGGTTAAGGTGCTTGCCTGTAAAAATTAGGAATCTGTTAGTCAAAGTAGCCATAAAACTTGTATTTTACTTGATATTGATAGATGTTAATGATGATGCAATAATGTATCGTAAACTATAAAATGCAGATTACATTGCTAGTTTTTGTCAGGATTGTTACAGATTTCTCCATAATCACATTTACACCTTCCTGCCATTTTTTTTCTGCTGCTGCTACTGCTGGTTAGCACAAACCAAATCTTAACACCCCCCCAAAAAAGTAATAATCTTAGCTTCCTTGGTTACCATACTTTTATAGTTTTTAAATTATAGCTCATGAATAAATGGTCCATATATACTTTATGCCTTTGATATAACTGATGACAAAGGCCATTCTTAGGAACCTTACTATTGAAAGATTTTGAATGAAACAAGAGAGTATTGAAAATTATTGTGGCCACCTTTATTACTAATAATTAAGAGATAAAGTTTAGCCAGACATGACAGCAGAAACTACAGGTCAAGGGTCATATGTGTGGTAATAAGAATTACCCATTTATTTCTTCCTTTTCCTTTCTCTTCCTTAGACCTCGCCTGCCTCACACTAAAACATGCTGCCGTCA
Source organism: Zapus hudsonius (assembly GCA_004024765.1). Taxonomy (NCBI): domain Eukaryota; kingdom Metazoa; phylum Chordata; class Mammalia; order Rodentia; family Dipodidae; genus Zapus; species Zapus hudsonius. The sequence goes on along the minus strand of PVHP010028513.1, from coordinate 21,322 downwards.
GACTGTCAGCTAAGAGTTCGTTTCTCATGCTTCACCTGTTATTCTTAAAATCTAAATATGAGAGAAAAAGGGAACTTGCTAATACAAGATTATAATCAATTAAAATTCTGCCATGAAATTTTTATGGATAATTAGCAATGAAAATACATTTATTTAACTTCACACAAATAATAGAATTTTGATTTTTTTTTTTTTAAGAATAACGTGTACTCTGGAGGTAGCATGGCAAGGAGGAATACATATGTGTGTGAAAGGACCACGGATCGGTACACCTCACTGCAGAATGGAAGAGACAGCAGGTGAAGTTCACCCTGGTGCCCAGTGGTTCATCTTCGTTATTGTTCTTCATTACTGCTTTGCTGAAATGCCCGTATGCAAATAGGTTAGAGGGAAGGAAGTATGCAGCCATGAGACTCGACTAGCCTTTCTTGCTGATCACCTCACTTCTGTACCAGGATGGGAGGGTGGGAAGGTATTCAGGGAAAACCAGAAGGAAATCTCCTCATGTTCAATTCTGAATAAACTCTGATGGTGGTGACGTCCCTGGAAAAAGCAGGCCACACAGCCCTAGTTTGGTCCTTCTCAGCAAATCTCAGTCTCCACATACACACTGCTTCCTTGTGCTCTGGTCCTTGTCCTTTCATGACAATGACCAGAACCATAGAATCCTTATTTTAAAGAATAATAAGAAGCTGCATTAGTGTAAGAAAGTTCACTTTTAATGAATTAGAAAAGCTATCCAAAATAACTCAAAAAGATACAGACCCTATTCAAATACAATTCTGCTCTTAGCTCCACCTCTGAGCATTTTAGTGAAACAGACAGACCCTCTTAGACTTGTTTCTTTCAGTTAATGGCATGTAAAATAAGTGTAACTTTAAGGCTCACAGGGTAAATATATCTTCTTGAATATAAGCTCCTTTTAGGCTCGATCATTGGAAATAATTTTCCACTTCCTGTTTTTTCTAAACTTAAGTACTAATCTACAGCTCATTAAATCTACAACTATTAACCTGTTGCTTAATGATATGAACTAAAAGAGGTATTGTTTCAGATATAGTGATTTTAGGTCGCCCTCTTAGTGCAGTAGGCAACATGTCAGTCTCATAATCTGAAGGTTCTGAGAAATAGTGATTTCAGTATAATTATTGATTCTTAATACATGAATAACTTGGGAAAATGTGTCATAGCAGCATATCACCTGAAGATGAGATTTGGGGGTAAGTGAAAATCATCTCCAGCAATATACTCACCCATCCACAAAAATCCCCTACCTTCTCAGATTCACACATTTAGCAAATGCATAAGAGATGTTTTCAGTGGAGGGTGAGCACATCTCCTGTGTGTCTTTAACAGTGAGATGTTTTCAGTGGCGGGTATGCACATTTCCTGTATGTCTTTAACAGTAAGATCACTAGTTCATTAGAAACCAACACTGTCACTAGTGTTAGCTTCTTTCAATTGTTTCAGTCATAGAAAATGTTCATTAGTTAAATTAGGTTTTTAAAAAATGATTGTTTTTATATTAGTAAACTGTGCTTTTTCTTCTTTTATGGCAAAGTCTTACAGAGATGTCGGCAAGTAGCATATCTTCTGCCAGCTCTTCTGTGGCCTCCGCTGTCCCTTCAACCCGACCCCGCCACCAGAAGTCCATGTCCACATCTGGCCACCCCATTAAAGTGACACTGCCAACCATCAAAGATGGCTCTGAAGCTTACCGACCTGGGTAACACCCTGGATACACTTTGTTTTAGGAAATTTAGCACATTCGGAATATAAATAGTCATCATACCAAAGAGCTTTCTGAAGAGCGTTTGTGGCAGAGAAGGTTTGATGGTCACATATACTTACTGCGTAATTAATCTGGCAGTTATCCAGAATGTTGCTTTATAATTTAAGTCATTTTCTAGAAGAATATTCTTAAATGATTTTATTTCACACCTATCCAAAAACCATTGCTATCCAGTTTGTAACGTAAGAAAATTGAGACTTTTCCTATTTAAACACATGAAACACTTGGATAGGAAGTGAGGTCTCTGGGTCCTACCACGTTCTGTTCTTATCAGTGAAACAGATATTCAGGTAAAAAAATTACTTATCTCTCATAGGAGTTCTCACATTTAGAATATCTGAACATTTTAACCCTTTGATAATTGGGTTTTGTAGCCTTATTGGTAGAACCATGGAGCATTGTGCCAACACTGGGACCTAAATTAGAAATAGGATATTACCTATTTTAAAGTCTTTTTGTTTTGTTTTTTCGAGGTAGGATCTCACTCTATCTTAGGCTGACCTGGATCTCACTCTGTTGTCCCAGGCTGACCTTGAACTCACACTGAGCCTCCTACCTCTACCTCCAGAGTGTTGAGATGAAAGGCATGCACCACCACATCCCAATAAAGACTTTTTAATAAAAAATAAAATTAATGTTGTACATTGCTAAGGAATTGAAATTAATATCCCTTATCTGAAATTTCTGAGACCGGAAACATTTTAGAATTTGAACTTTCTCAGACCTTGAAATATTTATTAGTATGTACATAGTAAGATGTATTGGGGTTGATACCCATGTTTGAACATTAAACTTGCTTGCTTCATATATACCTTATATGCACTGCCTGAAGAGCATTCTGTACAGTGTATTTAATGTCCTTTCATTTTGACTATGGCCTGCCATATCAGTGCTCAAAAGAATTTTGAATTTTGGAGTGCTCTGGCTTTCAGATTTTCAAATTATAGTAAATACATATATGTAGCATGCTGGTTAGACATTCCTAACACTGAAAGGAATCGGCCTTTGTCTCCCTTTGTGTCTGTAATTTTTTATTGTTAGTGACCTAAATTTTTATTAAACGTATTTAGTTCCAAACTTCCTTCTTACCTTATGTGATGATATAGTAAATGCAATTAATTAACCCTACCTCTAACAGGAACAAAAACACTGGGCCAGCAGAAGTAGCCATAGCCATGTTTCTGGTTTTAGCATGAATGAAAGCTTTCTTTCCCTGCCATTATTCTTAGCAATGTATCTTACTGTGTCCCAGCAGTACAACCCAGAGAGTGCCTGCTGCTTCCCCATCTGCTCACAGTATTAGTGCTGCCACTCCAGACCGGACCCGCTTTCCCCGAGGGAGCTCCAGCCGAAGCACTTTCCACGGAGAACAGCTCCGTGAGCGGCGCAGTGCTGCTTATAATGGACCTCCTGCCTCCCCATCCCATGAAACAGGTGCATTTGCGCATGCCCGAAGGGGAACATCCACGGGCATCATAAGCAAAATCACGTCCAAGTTCGTTCGCAGGTCAGTACCAGAGGATTGTCAGCTTTGTTTCCTCTAGAACTGTAGAGGAAACCTGGTTCTATTCTTCCACCCTCACTGAATTTTCCAGAGTTGTTCTGTGACATTTCATTAAAGCTGCCTTTTTAAGAAGTTGGTAGTTTAAAAATTAAAAAAGCATGAAGCTTTTTTCCTCAAGAGAAAGAAAAAATAGACAAAATGAGAATTAAACTTTTTGTAGCATATACAGCAAAAATTTGACAATGTTTTTCATATATTTTTATTAATTTGAGAGAGAAGAGAGAAAGAGGCATACATCAGGGCTTCCTGTCTCTGCAAACAAGTCCCAGGTGAATGTGCCACCTGTGCATCTGACTTTCTGTGGGTACTGGAGAGTCAAACTTGGGCCATCAGGTTTTGCAAGCAAGTGCCTTTAACCACCAAGCCATTGCGCCAGTCCCAACAATAATGTTTTAACAACAACAAAAAATTTAGTCATCTTGAAATGCTTTGATTTATAAAAAGGAACTAAATGCAAGCATACATGTATCATATAGATAATATTTACCTTAAAATATTTCAGATCCCTCACATATGTAATTTATCTTTTATGTCTTTGTATAAAAAGCTAAAATCACATATGCTACTTTTGTATCTTAATCTCATAAAAATTTAATATCAAAATATCGTAAATACAGCTGGGCATGGTGGTGCATGTCTTTAATCCCAGAACTCAGGAGGTTGAGGTAGGAGAATCACCATGAGTTTCAGGCCTTCCTGGGCTACAGAGTGAGTTCCAGGTCAGCCTGGGATAGAGTGACACCCTGACTCAATAGAATATATATAGTAAACTCAAATAAGGAACAGTACAACTGTACTTGTTCTTGTAAAGTAACCATGCAGGTGTATGGTACACATGGAGTAAGTACCTGTGTAGGTACACTGCACGCTGAGTAAGAACCCATGCAGGTACAGTATGCATTAAATATACCAGTTGCTGAGTACAGTGCAGGCTGATGTGAATTTGGCTTGTTACTATGTCATCACATGTCTTCTTGATCCCTGTGACATACAAAACTCTATGCGGTGCAGACTGGGCCCTGAGGATGAATAAGATAGAACCCATGCCCTCCATAGTGGGCCAGCGAAGATCATGTAAGCAACATGCCAAGAGAGTCCAAGAAAGGAGGAACTGTCTCTGCCTGGGGCTCCACACCTTGTAGCCGTATGAGCTAAGCGTTAAGTGATGGGTCGGTAAGAAATTCCGACACTTGCTTAAACAAGACTGATCTTCAGAGAGGAAGTGAAGCAGCAGCTTCCGGCTCCTGCCATTTATGGACTCAGTTCACAGAGTGTTTTGTGCAGACCACACAGCCAAACTAGAAAGTTGATCTTTCAGAAGCATTAGTCTCTTGTGTTTGGCCTGGTTCCATTGGGCAGTTACTGTGCAGCCTGGCACCTTGTTGAGCAACACCTAAAGCTCAGCATCAGTCAGCAGGGAGGGTAGAGGAGGGCGAGGGAGGACCGTGCACCACATGCTAGTCAGATCCGGATGCTGTCTGCTTTTGGAGTCTGCTGGATCCTACAGCTGTGTGACAAAACCAGTGCTTCCTCGCGGTTAAGCTGGGATCGATTTTAACATAAGGGAAAGGGGTTTTGAGCTCTGTGTTTAATTGCTAGCTATGCTATTTAGTTGCTATGCAAGTTGGTTCTCTTCGCCTTGCAGTAAGAATTTAGATTGTAGAGGAAGCAAGGTGAAGTGTTCTCTAAGCCAGAAGTCAGGAGACAGGATGCCAGAGCCAAGCCTCAGAGATGGTCTACTAGGAGTTCCAAGGATTGCCGCATTGTCACAGAAGTCATATTTAAGAGAACCTCTGTGTGCAAGGCACAGCACTAGAGGGTAGAGCAGTGTAGGACATGGCGGGAGTGTCTTTGTTACCTTGCAAAGCCCCTTACAGTGGAGTCACTTTCCGCACTTGGCTGTGTTCCTGCCTTGGACCTGCCTGCCCCTTCCCAGGCTCCCTGGCTTCTGCTTCTCAGGTTCTCTTGCTTTTGTTAGCTGCTGTTACTAAGGACCAGAGGGCACAAGGGCTGTCTTTGGACATGTTCTGTCCTCCCCTTTCCGTACTCTGGCGTTCTCACAGAGATCATCTCCATCTTACCTGAACTTTCAAAGTCTGTCTTTAGCACAGATGGCCTTCCGAGCTGCAGCACCGCACATCCATTTCCTGCCCAGCATTTTCACGTTTTCAACCAAAAATCAGCCTCTCTTCCTGAGGACAAGGCAGCACCATGCTTTTGGTTTCCCTGCTAGGGCACTTGCCAAGCCTCCATGATGTCCTAGGTTTATCCGCCCGCTGCAAAAACGACAAAGGAGAAAGGAACCAAGAAGGGCGGAGGATCCTCAGCTAGCTGCCATTGTGCTCAGAGTACATTCAACACTCTTACAGTGGCCTTCAAGGCCCAGGTGGGGTGGCTGCTCCTTCCTTCACTAACCTCTCCCCTGCTGAATCCACGTCACCTCAGGCCCCTCACTGTCCAGTGCATCAGGCTCTCCAGGAGTTCTTGCTTCTGTTCTTTCTCCTCAGAATCTTCTGCCTCGAACACCTGCCTCACCTGCTGCTTCTAGGGAGTGGCCTGTGTGTTTAATTGGGGATATAATATTTGATATATATAATAATATATGGTATATATGTATATATAATAATACATGGCATATATTACATATTGATAGATAACATATATCAAGCACCATAGATATTGAATATATATTAGTATATGTATCATTTATTCCTATGTTTGAGCGCTTACATGCTACATGAGTATTCACACTAGCCCCAACAGAGCTACTTAGAGCAGATGGACCGGGCCGGGCTCTTTGAAACAGTGTCCCCAGGAAGTCTGGAGCAGTGAGTAGCTAGATTGCTGCTTGCGCTATTGACAGCAAAGGAAGGAGGGGCTGAAGGAGCTCCCCTCCTAAAGCTGCAGCCTGTTTTTCCCTCCACGCTGGAGCACCGCCCCTCTGTGTCCTGGAGCACTGCAAGGACACATGTCATCTTGAACCTGCTCCAAACGCTTGCTTTCTTTCAGTTTGCTGAAGTGAACAGGGTTTGCATAGAGGGCATTGAGTGTTTATCATCCTTCCTAATGAGGACGCCACTTATGGGAAATAGAAATTCAAGAAACTCCATCTGTATACGAGAATACACTTTATTATCCTTTTCACTTCTGACAGAAAGTTGACTTTTACACAGTATGTTCAGGGGAAAATGCCCTACAGACCAGATACTTGCATTGTTTACTGACTAGATTTTTGTGCTCATGTAGAAATACTGAACTGATTAGGCAGGTGGAAGGTGGGCACGGCCAGACTTCAGTTGCATTCATCTTACCTGAAAGCACAAATGTTTGGGTCATGCTTCAGACATTAAGACCCCCTGGAGCTGGGTGTGGTGGTGCATACCTTTAATCCCAGTACTTGGGAAGCAGAGATAGGAAGATCACCATGAGTTCAAGGCCAGCCTCAGACTACATAGTGATTTCCAGGTCAACCTGAGCTAGACTCTACCTTGAAACCCCCCCCCAAAAAAAAGACCCCCCTAGAGTTCAGGATAGAGCTTTCCTAAGCTGCTCTGGTGTTTTGCTAGGTCACAGCCTCTCTCTTAGTATTTTTAAATTAGAATGTAGCTCGATCCTCCAGTGTGGATATTCGGTTACTTTTTTTTCAGTCACGTTTGAAATGACAAAGGAGCTTAAATTTTAGAAGACTTTACAACTATTAATTTACCTTCAATGCAAGGACAATTGGTAGTGTTTTCTTGGCGGATATCCAGAGATCAGTAATTTCTTTACAGTGGAATCCATGTTTTTAGATTTGCCTGCTTAGATAGGCTGTTGGCTTACTGTGCATGAATTGTTAGCATAGCTTCTGAAATCAGTTGACTGTTTATTTGAAAATGATTTATGTTTAGAAAACTGTGTTGAGCTTTCCTTCTAATTGCAAGCTTAAAATGTTTTCTCAATGAGTGACTACTGGAGTTATGTGTAAACAAATGTGAACCTTAACATTTCCATGGATAATCATTAACCCTTATTTAACCTTAGACTTTACTGTAGTGAGGAATCGTAAAAGAGGAGTGAACACCAATCCTTCACTCCTTGCACCTCCCCCAGAGTTCATATCTCAGGGCACCAAAGAATTGGACAAGCTTAGATAGAGAGCAGTTTTTACATCACACATGTTTATTTCAGATTGGAGTGAGTTCAGAGGATTCAGGAATGGGATTCGGGAAAGTAACCCATCGCCACGTGGTCTGAGAGGTTCACAAAAATTTCACCAAACATGTAGAGAATCACCAGAATGTGAAGAAATTACACACATATTAAAGAAACCTTCCCCCCTCCATTCTCCCCAATCCTGCCAAGAGCAAGATTAGAGAGGGGGGGGAGATCCACTCACCACCTGCTCCCAGTGCCTCCAGCCCCAGCAGTCAGGAATAAAGGCACCATGTCCTGAACTTGAGTTTAGGATTTTAAAGTTTATGCCAGAGGAGGGGCAAAGCCCCAACCAGGGAGGAGTTTGTGGCAAGTGACATTAGGTCACTGTCAGAGGCCACACCCTGTCTGCCCATGGGAGGGGGGTATCTTCCTTCTAACCTCTCACAGTATTAAACAAAGCCAAAATAGACATATGATGTTAAGTTACATTACACTATATTACATGACGCTATGTAACATTACAGTTATGGCTGGGAATTAGAAGAGCATGTTAAAAAAAAAAAAAACGAAAACCCACTAAACTCTCACCTAGTATCTCCTCTTGACAATAGTCACAGACACTCGAGAAATGGCAGCGACCAGTGACGTATTTGTGATGAGCATGGAAAGCAGTGATAGAAAACCATCCGAAGGAAGCTTGCTCAAGCTAGCTTTACAGTCGCTGTACATGTAACTTTCTTGCTCTGGTTTTCACTTTTGTCATTAAATCTCAACCTTCGCTTTGTTTTGAGGGATCCAAATGAAGGCGAAGCCAGCGGCAGGACCGACACGACCAGGTGAGGAACGTGGGCCTCCGGCTTTCGAAAACTAGATGAAATGAAATGGAAACTAGATAGCACGTGTATTTTCAATCTTCACGTGGGGTGGGTTTTCCTAAGGTAGCCCAGTACCTGATGAAGTTTTAACAAATCAACTTTTAAGTTTGTGACCTACAAACATTACTTTGAATTTTATACTTGGTAAAGAAATGTGCTTTCTGTTCTGTAAGGTAAGTCATAATAACAGAAGAATTTACAGGTTAAAATACAGTTTTCCTTCATAACTGAAATTAACCCAAGGTGAACAGCACAGATGACACAGAGCACCGAGGAAGTCTTGATAATAGGAGTGGAGTCAGTGAGCATTAGCCTTGGACCACATTTGAAAACTGTACCCTGCCCACGGTGGTTTTCCTGACACCTAGTACTACTTCTCAGGATGGGTCTCAAGTCAAGTGAACTCAGGATCACAAGAAGGAACTGATCAAAAGATTGCTCCCCAGGGCTTCTGACTCTGTGTGGGGCAGGGGCCTGGGCATCACATTTCTAACCAGCTCCTGTTTGCCCCGTGAATGCTGCAGGCTGGGGACCACAGGATGTCAAGTCAGTACCTGTGTTCATATTTTATAGCCATTAGGAACGTCAGAAGTGAATGTGGGGCTGGGGAGTTGGTTCCGCAGACAGTGTTTGCCATGCAAGTGTGAAGACTGGAGTTTAGATCCCAACACCCATGGGAATGTCCCCTGCCCCCGAAGCAGAGGTGGTCAGGACCCTCGAGCAGACTGGTTAGCTTGACTACCTGAATCTCAGAGACCCCCCCTCAGCAAATAAGATGGCGAGCAGTCAGAGGGTGCATCATGCAGGGTAGACTTTCTTACAAACTGAGCTATATATATGGTGTTATATTGTTGACATGCTCCTTCATAGAGCGGGGGAGGCAGAGAGCCAGTGACAAGTGTCATTTACTTTTGTCTGCCCTTTGTCTGTAGTCCCTCCTCCCTCACCCCCATCTTCTCTGTTTCCACTGAATTTTCCTCTGAGACCTTTGGTGATCTGCACACTAGTATCCTCTTCATGACTATCAAATTTTATTAATCTAAGGATTTCACAACTAATTTTTATGTTTTCTTATTTCCTTTGCTTGATTCTGCTGTGTCATGCCAGTGATCATGCTGTGTCCGTTTGGGGACGTTTATTTTCATATATTTCCTGATCCTGGCTGTCTCCACAGGGTTGCTGTGAGGGTCAGTGAGTGACAAATGCTTGTTAGACACTTTAGTCAGCCCCAGCAATGGATCTGTGGTGATAGCCCTGAGATATAGGCATAACAACACTGTACCTGCCTGTTGTAGGAAAGTCAAAAACAAAGAAACTTGGCTTGAAATAAGACACCTGCTTTCTCGACTTCACTTGTCAGCTCTGTGATCTTAGAGTCCTTTCAGTTTCCCCACAGTGAGTCCTCGCCCTGCCCCCCTCCTGTGCTGAGTCCTCCATAGAGTTGGTATATGGCCTGGTTGGCTGCATCACGCAAAGGGGCTGCGATGCCTCAGCATCCAGTCAGTGAGCAGGAAAACAGAGGGCAGGGACGTAGTTCCTTTCATAACTACCAGTCTCTGCAAGCGTTTCCTCAGCTTCATCCTTTCCTTGTTTTATCAGGAGTGAAAGGGACAGTGTTTGCTTTTAATTATGTATAGAAATGCATAGCTATATATTTATAAGAGATTATAAACTCTTGGCCCTCCTGGAGCTGGTAGCATAGGGGCAGAATGAAATGATATATAATAAACCTAAGAAACAGGTTGCCTAGAACATGATAAGAGGTAACTGGGTGTCTGTGCTAAGAGTCTGGATAAGAGTTGGGCTGCCAAGGGGTCCTCAGGAGAAAGGCCACAGCTGGAAGAAAGTACAGGAGTTCACCATGTTGCCACCCACAGCAGGTCTCCTGCCTGAGCAGAAGCCTGGTGATCAGCAGTGTACAGGTAGCAACCTGGAGCCTCAGCAGGAGAGAGCAAAGAGGGGGGTCCACATGCTGCCTTGGTTTACAGGTGTCTTTAGAGAAAGGAGACCATGGGTATGTGGCTGTGTGACATATAGAAGAGACTATGGGCGTGTGGTCCTGTGCCATATAGAAGGGACCATGGGTGTGTGGCTGTGTGCCATATAGAAGAGACCATGGGCGTGTGGGCCTGTGCCATATAGAAGGGACCATGGGCGTGTGGCCGTGTGCCATATAGAAGAGACCATGGGCGTGTGGTCCTGTGCCATATAGAAGGAACCATGGGCGTGTGGCCATGTACCATATAGAAGGGACCATGGGCATGTGGCTGTGTGCTGGGCTGCGGCCTCTGCATAGTAGAAGCTATTCTCTCTCTCCATCACTGTGTTCTTCCTGCACAAAGGCATCAGGAAAAGGAATGTTCTCTTCATATTCTAAAGCTATTGAGAAGAAAAATCCCTGTGGTCCAGGCGTGTAGAAAGGTGGGCGGGATTCAGCAATGGAGAATCTGTGTTTGCAGCTGTGAACAGAGACGTCTAGAAGGAACTGGAAACAGTGTTCACTTCCAGCCTCCAGCTGCTGATGTGTTTCCCACAAACATGCACTGGAGAAGGTACACTGCTTTAGACTGCAGATGCTGAAGGTCAAGGTGGATGGTGTCTTTGGGCCTTTTACAGGGACACGATAACGTAAAGCTTTGTCTGAGGGTGGACTACAAATGAGCTGGTTTGATTAAGAACCCAATTATGGCCAGTCAGACTTTATGTTCACGTGGGTTTCTTCACAGGAGAGAACTTTTGTTTTCATTTTTCCCCTCTGGTCTCTTCTAGAAGTACGTCAGGAGAAGCAAAGGAAAGAGACAAGGAGGAGGGCAAGGACGCCAAGCCACGCTCCTTGCGGTTCACGTGGAGCATGAAGACGACTAGTTCAATGGACCCTAACGACATGATGAGAGAAATCCGGAAAGTGCTCGATGCAAATAACTGTGACTATGAACAGAAGGAGAGGTTTTTGCTCTTCTGTGTCCATGGAGACGCCAGACAGGATAGCCTCGTCCAGTGGGAGATGGAGGTCTGCAAGTTGCCCCGGCTGTCTCTGAATGGGGTTCGTTTCAAGCGAATATCTGGGACGTCTATTGCCTTTAAGAACATTGCATCCAAAATAGCCAATGAGCTTAAGCTGTAGAGCTATCTGGATCTACAGGATCAGGGAAGATACGCTTGAATGTACGGTAAGACCCGATAGGGTCCACCTGTGATTCTCCCCATGTAGAATGGTCCTTAATGCAATAAGGTTATACATAGCTACAAACTGTAAAATTAAAGTCCGTGTGAGCTATCATAAACCTGTAGCTTAAACAGTAGGTTCACCTGCACAGGTAAGTATACTACTGTGTATCTCTGTTCATTTTCTGTTCATAGAGTTGTATAATAAAATATGATTGCTTAAAAACTTGTATAGTCGTCTAGATTTCTGCACATAAATGTAAGTTTAATGCTTTGAGATGGAAATGTTTTTTCCCTGTTATTTACACTCTGGTGGGTTTTTTTTTTTTTTAATTCTTACCTCCGTCATGCTATCTTGAAAATTTGTGTCCAGGATTAAAAGCGCACAGAAATAGTCTTTAAAATTGTAGCATGAACTTTATAAAATTATTTTAAGATCATATTTAAATTAAACCAGAGGCTGACAGGTAGGTCGGCCGCATCACACAGAGCTCTTCCTGCTTACCTTTGCTCCCAGCCTTGTCCTCAAACAAGGCTTAGTTGAGGAGGTGCAAAATGTTTACAGTGTCAGCACTTAGGCCTTTTCAAACAGAATACGTGAAAATAGATAATAGATTTGTCTTCAGCTGACTAAGAAGTACCGAGGAAACGCTAAGCCTAGACCAGATGTCTTTTGAACTTCTTAGTGTTTTCTGACCCACTTCTAACTGTAGCCAAACTGAAAAGAACGATAGCTTGCTCATCCAGCTGTTAGAACACAAGCTGTCCCTTCGAACACCGCAGTGTACGTGCGGAGATGAAATCATAGGGGACTTTCATAGCACAAGCTTCTCTTCCACTGTCCATCAGTGCAGCGGTTAAGAAATAACGCCACCTCAGGAATCCCCTGGCATTGGGACGTTGCCTCACTTGCCTCCCATCCTCTCCATCCACTGTAGTATCTGTAAGGACTTAAGGAACTTATGAGCAAAACATAGGACTCATACCACTTCGTTATGGGTTTACGCTTCACCGTGGTTGTTTGGTTTGCTCCTAGTAGTGCATTCGTTTTCAGTGTGTTGCCAAATTCCTTGTGTGTATCACATCAGTATGCCTGTAGTGTGAAGCAACATTTTAATACTCCTTGTTTTATACTGAATTAGCCATGGAGGTTGACTGTGCAATGTTATTTAATGCTGTAATTACTGTAAAATCAACATGGGTCCCATCTACACACTCCTTCCTAGAAAGCAGAAAGTGTATTCAGAGTTCATCGGTTTAACAAAAAATAAAGCCGTGATCAATACTGTAATTCTGACCTGCGTCGGGAGCTCTGCGTGTAGGTGACGTACCAGTCCACAATGGCTTCCAATCCGAGAGGACTGTCCATGCTGTGCTGTACCGTGATGTAATTCTCTTCTGTAACATCCCATTCCAAAATGAAGTGTATACTTTTGCCTTAGCAAATGGTGGTGGTGTTTGAAAAAAACAAAACGAAAACCAGTGTGGCCCCTTTTTAGCTCGTGTTCATTCAGAACAGTGGATGCAAACCTTCACTCACTCTCACTGGTGCACACAGAAATCCTACTTGAACAGATCTCATAATAAAGCACTTGTCTTTTGCTCTTCATGCAAATGTGAATTACCTGTTTCCTGGTACAAAAGTGTTCTGTATGGGGAGTGTATTTTATGTGTTCTAAATTTTGTTGGCAAGCGATGACGCTGTGTGGGTTTTCAAGATGTCTTGACAAGAAAATTTCATCTTTTATAGGAACTCTAGTCATTGAAATACTTTTCCAAAAAAAGTAGACTTCATATCTTTCCCAAAGTAGAAGTCTTTTATGTTTTCTCACTCTGGCCAAACTTTGTGTTTTATGGAAAGGAATTTTACTTCAGTTTTTTTATGAACTAAAAATGAAATCTTGACACTTTATAATTTCCATTTTCTGTGTTCATGATAATATTCTTTTGAAGACTTAGAGAAATATTAAATGTGTTTGCATAAATAAACACCAGTTTATGTTCACTGGCTATGTGATATCAGGATTTTCTTGACTCTTTGGAAGTACAATTTGATATGACATCCCTTACATTTATTTGTAGAAACTGGAACACAGTATTTTGTTTGATAAATAAAAATAACAAACTGAGATATACTACAGGACCTTGACCCAATAATATATTCTGTGAGGCTGGATTTGATTTAAAACCCAAAAGGCTTTATTATGAGGTGAATTTCACCAAAATTACCATTTACAGTAGGAAAGACAAAATTAACGTGTAGTGAGTGCAGCATCAATTTCCTGTAAATGAATGGTTCAGCCTGTTTAAAGTTACCAAGATGATCTCTGCCTTGATGTTAAATCTACCAAGGGAATTATAATATATATATACTCAGGTCAATAAAGGAACTAGAAGAGATGATTCCTGACTCTGTAAGATTTGGCTCCATTTTGGAAAGCAATGTGCACAAAAAGACAATCAAATGGGTAGCAATATAAGTGCTCAAAAAAAAAAAAACAGACAACTGATGCAGAATTTCAGGGAAGAGTTCTGGATGTATATCACAAAGGAAAGCCTTTCAGAAAAAAAACAGAATGGAAAAAAATAACCTCCTAATAGAAGGACAATGTGAGAGAAGATGAAGTTGGTAATAACTAAGATATGTCAGAAATGAATTGCATGCTGTGGGGAATAGCCAGGTTCACCCAGGTTAATCACTGATTAAACAGCCAGGTGTGGTGGCACACACCTGTCATCCCAGCACTCAGGACACAGGAGAATCACTGTAAATTGTAGACCAGCCAAGGATGGCTACATAGTAAGACCCTGTCTCAAAAACAGGAGTGGTAACTCCGGGTAGAAAGTGTGACAGGGGACATATTTGAGAGACATTTCAATAAATCTATCATGATTCTGGGAGTAGGATTTGTGGAGTATAAACAAGATCAATGGATGGCAGAGGAAGCACTGGACATGTTTTCAGCTTACCTATATCAAGTCTACTTTCATCCAACATGGAACAAGTAACAGATTTACCTTCATACCTAAAACAATGGACAGACAAAATACATAGAACAGTTCTGGGCATTGTTTTCAAGACATTGAAGATCAGCTCATGAAAGACAATGGACCCTGTGATTGCCCCAGCCCTCTGCCTTGAGAGCATTGCCAGTCTGCAATACAGGAAGGAAAAACCCGAGTTCCCTTATTAAGTCGAACCTGGGAGACTAGGAGGCGAAGACAGCTAGAGGGAAAGAGCCGTGGAGGGACAGGGGCAAGGAAAATGTACCTGAAGCCATTGAAAGAAATGCCTGAAAGCACCAGATCATACAAGGGCAACACAATGCTCCTGCCAGCTATGGTAGAATAGCACCGAGAAGAGTGTCTCCACCCCAGACTTAATGCTGCTTTGGTCCTGGGAAGAAAAATACCACTCAGTGAAGAGAGAAAAAAGTCATTGATACCAACCCAGAAATGGCAGAGCTCATAAGATGAGTAGATGAAGACATTAAAACAGTAACTATGCTCAGAAAGAGGAGTTTATTAAGTGGAGAAATTAGTAGAATAAGAAATAATTTTCAGGGGCTGAGGAGATGGCTCGGTAAGTAAAAGCATTTGCTATGAAATCGTGAGGGCCTCAGTTCAATCCCCAGCACCCTCATAAAAAGCCGGCTGTAGTCTGACACCCCAGCAATGAAGGGAACGGAGACAGAGGTGTTGCTGGGGAGAGTCAGCCAGTCTAGCTGGAAAATTAGGCATTCCAGATTAGTGAGAGATCCTGTTTTCAGGAAATATGGTGGAAGAGTGATAGTAGAGTATTTCTAACATCTCCCCCAGCCTCTGCGTGCATGCACATGGGGCGTGGGCATCTGCACACACACCAAAACAACAACAGTCATCTGGAGGTGGAAATTACAATTTCACAGGAGAAGCAGCACATACTGAATGGAATTAGGCTGCTTAGACATTTCAGAAAAAAAGAGGACTTGAAGGCAGCAGTAGAAACTACTTGAAATTAAACAGCCACTGAAAGGGATGACCTCAAGCACCTAGTCCATGGTGAGACCCTCAGGAGGAGGAGGAGTAGAAATAGACATCTGAAGATGAAATGGCCAGGATTTTTCAAAATTTTTGTCAGAAACCATATGCTCATAGACCCAAAATGTGGGACACAAAAGAAAAAAAACAGGTTTTATATCATAAGTTGCTTAGAAACAGTGATTAAAATAAAACCAGTCACAAAAGGGGAAAGACATGAAAATGGGAAGAAAGTCAAGAGTGATTAACTTCTTGACAAACTATGCAAGCGTGCGTGTGTGTGTGTGTGTGTGTGTGTGTGTGTGTGTGTGTGTGTGTGTCCCCAGCTGGGATTCTATACCCAGATAAAATATCTTTCTAACACAAAGGTGAAATAGATGGCTGGCAGAAGGAAATGTGTACCATATGACAATCTGCATCTGCAAAAAACAAAGAGCATGTAAGACGAAGCTATGTTTAGAGTAACGGTAGTAGCAATGGAATATAAGATTTACTGATGCAAAAGCAAAACCTACAGCAGCATAGCAAAAAGCCAGAAGGTTTATTTGCAAATTTCTTATACCCTATGTATGGATTGAGGTGAATACTATATATGTTAAAACAACCATTAAGAAAGCATTTATAGCTAATGAGCCAACACAGGGATAAAATGGGATGTTTTTAAAATAATGCACTGGCCAGGCATGCTGGTGAACACCTTTAATCCCAGCACTTGAGAGGCAGAGGTGGGAGGATCACCATGAGTTCTAGGTCAGCCTGAGACTACATAGTGAATTTCAAGCCAGCCTGAGCTAGAGTGAGACACTACCTGGAAAAAAATAATACATAAAAAAAATAATACACGTGGAAGTGCATTACTCTAAAAAAAAAACCTCATGGACATAACAACAGACTGAAAAATGGAAACATGGGAAAAGATACTTACAATTGTCCATCTGATACAAATAATATTCAAAATATTTATGGAACTCAGACAGTATAGTAAAAGATGATAGTAAAAGAACCCAGAGTTTTAAAATATGAACAAGGAACCAAAGAAAGTAAAGTGCCCAAAATTATCCATCAGAAATCTACTTAAAACCATGTCAAGCCAAATGTGGTGGTGAATGCATGTGATACCAGAATTCAGGAAATAGAGGCAAAAGGAATATGTATGAGCAGTGTCAAAAAGAAAAAAAGATAAGTGTTGGTGAGGATATGAGGAAATACAGCCTGTGTATACTGTTAGTGGGGATATGAATTAGTATATCCATTTTGGAGAACAGTGTAAACGTCCTCAAAAAGCTAAAAGAATTACCATACAATTCAGCCACTGTACTACTGAATACATATACAAATAATATGCAATCAGTACATCAAAAAGTTACCTTAATTCCACATTTATTGAAGCATTATTCATCACATCAAGGTGTGGACTCAACATGAGTTAATAGAGAAAATGTGGTATATATACACAATAGAACACCATCCTACCATACACGAAGAAAATCCTGTCACTTGTGAGAAGATGGATAAATTCAGAAGACAGTATTATAAGTGAGGTAAGCCAGAAACAGAAAGAATGCATGTAGAATATGTGAAATGTAAAAGTGCCAAACATAGAAATAGTAAAAGAATGGTTACCATAAAAAGATTAGTATTTGTGAGAGCCTGTTAAACAGCTTATTGGGTGTGATAGGTTAGGTTTTGATGTCAACTTGATCTTTTTAATTATCTTGAGTGGGTCTCTGATGTTCACAGGAAGGCAGCCCTCTCAGTAAGGGGCAAGGATGTAAGGAAGCTGGAAATTAACATCCCTTCCTGAGAGGGCAGGGCAGGAAGGAAATTCCAAAGACTCAGGAAGCCATTAAGTCTGGGATAGGGTTGCAGGACCCCACCTAAGGCTATATGAAGGGGAAGGAGATTTCTCTCCCCTGGCCCCCTGCCTGTTTTGCTTATGTGTGTGTAGTGTTGGTGATGGATTTCTTTCTCTATTTGGACCTGGGAAAGGGGGCAAGCCTCTTTCACCATTATGGAACTTTCCCCTAGATCTGTAGCTTCAATAAATCCTTTCCTCTCATAACTCTGCCTGGTTTTGAGGTTCATCCCAGTGGTGTGTGGCTGACTGTGACAGCGGGGTCTAGATCAGTGGTAGAGTCCTTGCCTGGTATACAGGAAGGCCTGTGTTCTATCCCCAGCACTGAAAAAGAAAAGGAAAAAGGAAAGGAAGGGAAGGGAGGGGAGGAGAGGAGAGGAGGGAAGAAGAAGGAAAGGGAGGGGGCATGCTAAACAGCTTGATTTAACTGTTCTGCAATATATACCAGTATTAAAGTATCATGTAGAACACAAATTATACAAATTTATTTGTCAAACCATTAAAAATGGACAAGGGAAAAAACCCTCAAAAACAGTAAAAAAAATTTTCAAAAAAAGAACAGAAAAGAAAACATGCAAAATAGCAATTAACAGTATTATAATACAAACATAAATATATTAAATATAAAACCCCCAATGCAAATATCTGAAGATCCAACTATATGCTGTCAACAAGAAACTCCTTGTTAAAAAAAAAAAACAAACAAATAATTTAAAAGAGAATCCGAGAACAGTGATTTTCCTGATTTAGAGTTAAAATAATAGATGTGTTCTCGGGTTTACTATCCTAAAATCATGGGAGAATCTCAAGCATATTCCCCAGCACTCAACAAGGAAACAGATTACAGCTCCATGCAATGTCAGGCTGAAGAGACAGACTGAATGAGATAGTAGACAGAGAATGATAAGCAGGGTTAGAAGTTGGATCTCGAGGCAGATTTGGATGTTGTCACCAAGGATGTGATGGTTGTAAATTCGGGATATGATTAGTAAGAGAAAAGCAAATACAGTCTTGGTCCAATGAACTTGGGAAAATATCAAGTAAATTGGTATAAACTTTTCAAATGGGAGAGTCACAGCCTGGATCTGTTGGTTTTAAAATATTAAAAATGAAGCTGGGTGTGGTTGTGCATACCTTTAATCCCAGCACTTGGAAGGCGGAGCTAGGAGGATAGTTGTGAGTTTGAGGCCACCCTGGGACTACATAGTGAATTCCAGGTCAGCCTAGACAGTCAGGCTAGAGCAAGACCCTACTTAAAAAAAAAAAAAAAAGAAATTGAAAACATTAAAAATGAATTGTTGGGCTGGAGAGATGGCTAAGGGGTTAAGACACTGGCCTGCAAAACCTAATGACTGGGGTTTAATTCCCCAGTACCCATTTAAAGCCAGAGTCACTAAAGTGGCACATGCATCTATTTCATTTGCAGCAACTGGAGGCTGTGGTATGCCCGTTTCTCTCTCTCTCTCTCTCTCTCTCTCTCTCTCTCTCTCTCTCTGTCTCTCTCTCTCTTTCTCTCACTAAATTGAAGGGCTATGGTTAGCCAGAGGGCCTCCATTTTGTTAACTGTTATGACTTCTCTGTAACCCCTTGTTCAGGAAAAACTTCCAAATATCAACTATCCTAAGCACCCAACCCAACCAATCAACTCCTAGTTTCCCCCAGTACCTAGGTCAAAATAACCTACCTGTTTCTAGTTTCCTCAGTAACCATGTCAAGTTGACTAATGTACTATTGTTCTAGCTGCTACTGTAACCACAAGTCTCTGCTACCCTACCCCACCCCTGGGTCCAACCAATCGGGTTAAAGTCACCTTGGCAGAGTTTGCCAACATCCTGACTCTAAGACCACTAGTTCCTAAGAGTGGACCCAAGACATCTCCTCACCTGGACCTGACCAATCCTGTGAAAAGATTCCCCAACTCCTCCCTCGGGCCACTGGACAGCACCTGTTTGTGGTTTTTCTTTTTAAAAAGCCTTCGAGCCAACACTTTGGGGACACAGTTCCAGCTCCCGAGTCTGGCTGCATCCCTAATCGATTAGCTTGCAATTCCTCGGCAATAAATTTTTTTCTGCTTCTGAGTTCATTCGGTTCCTACCTCGTCATTTGTGTACACCCAGACCCAACATAAATAAAAATATTTTTTGAAAAAGAATTGTCTTCATTCAATCAACAAAAGATAAGCCAGTGTGACAGAAACCAACGAATCTTGACACAATAAGCTCACAACACTAAAGCAGTCTCAGTACTCACTCACCACAACTCAGGGAACTGAGCGGAAGAGGGGGCAGAAAGATTGTGAGAGCCATGGTGGGGGAGAATATCAGAGACTTGGCAACCCTCAGTAACAACACACTTGGGTCATGAGAACCCGGCTGAAGACTGGGCTATCCATGGTCCCCTACCACAAAGACTGATACAGACGGCCCTCAGAGGAGGATATCCAGCTGACTGGGGATGGGGAAGGGGGGCAATGGGGAATTGGGGATAACAACTCATGGTTGGCCCACTAAACAATGTAACTCATTTTGGACAATAAAAAAAAATTTAAAAAAAGAATTGTCCTTATTTAAGAGTTCATAGTTTAGTGTTTTCCTTTGTCTAAACTAATATTCCAACTGAATTACTGCCCAAATCACATATTTATATAGAAATCTGTCTACATCACATGCAGAATTTTTAAAGATGAATAGAAAAAGTTAATTTTCATCTCATTGTGTCAGTGGTCTGTAATAGCATTTGCATTTTTATGTATGTTACAGAATACCACAATACATTTTAATGGATATAATAAAGATTCTCAAAATGCTAATATAATTGGTTGATTTTTTTCTCTATACTATCAGTCATTAATTCTACATGAGGCATTCTGAAGTTAGATATCATATCACCCACTGTGCACAAAATTTTAAACTGTAACACTAACTTGAATAGATTCCATGTCTAAATAAGGTGGTGACAATTGTATCCCAAGATTCAAAATACCATCAGTTTGAATGGCCTAATATAACAAGATCTAATATAACTGTTCTCCAAAACTATTTGTGATGTTTCTGCCACAGTAGTGACAAAGACCAGGCCAGCCTGCCCTAAATATACACAAGGCTGGGCACCAAATCTCAGAGCCCATAGTCCCGAAGCTCGCCCTTATCTTCCCCACTTCCATCTGTTACTTGAAACATACGGTATGTGTTCAAGTCACCAGTCTGCATTATTTCATTCAGTAAGGCTTACTAAATCTGTGTGTGATTTGATTCACAATTTGCCTAGAGACATTTTTCATAACGTTTAATTAGGACATCAAGAGTTCAGAAGAAAAGGAAGGAGGAGAAAGGCAATCTGGTATACCTTTTTTTCTTAGTGAAACCATGCTAATTGCTAATAATTACTTTTCATTTTCTTTCCTAAGTGCTCAGTTCCTTGCCATTGGAAGGTTTTTCTAGAATCCATGATTACCTGAGGGTGATCTCTTGGATACCTCGTCTGTTTGCCTCGCTTCCTCTAAGGACACTTAGAGCAATTCAGAAAGTTCGACTTTGAGCTCATTCTGTGCTTTTCACTTTTTACTCCAGGAAGGAGTCACCAAGAATGCAGAATCGCAATGAAGGTAATCGTGCATGCTATCTGTCTTTAAAATAGTAAAAAATTTAAAACTTATAAAAATGACATACTTGAGCAAAGGTAGGGGATACAGGTAAGGCAAATGAACAAAATAGCACTGAAGCATTTCACCAATATTTTGACATATATTCTTTCTGTGGGAAGGGCTGCTTGCAGATAGGGGGGAGCTGACACTAAGAAGAGGCATGGCCACCAGGTGGCAGAATCACACACATTCATTTGGACTCTGAGCGGGTTTCCTAGGGAGCTCTTTGGAGAGAATCTTAGGGAAGCTTCCTATCCCAGAGGAGGGAGAT
>PVHP010028512.1:0-22395 GCA_004024765.1 Zapus hudsonius | reverse complement strand
GTAACAACACACTTGGGCCAGGAGAACCAGGCTGAGTACTAGGCTATCCATGGTCCCCTGCCACAAGGACTGATCCAGACGACCCACAGAAGAGGATATCCAGCTGATTGGGATGGGGAGGGGGAGCATTGGGGAATTGGGGATAACAACTCATTGTTTGCCCACTAAATAATGTAACTCATTATGGACAATATATATATATATATATATATATATATATATATATATATATATATATATTAAAAAAAGAAAGAAAAAAGTTGGGAGCAGGGCTGGAGAGATGGCTCAGCGGTTAAGGCATTTGCCTCGAAGTGCCTAAGGCCCTGGGTTCAATTCCCCGGTACCCACATAAGCCAGACACACAAAGTGGCAGCCCTGGCTCTCTCTCTCTGCTTGAAAACAAATAAATAAAATATTTTTTTTTTAAAAAAAGGTGAGAGTGGTTATCTTTGGAGGATGGGAAATGTGGAAGTGGGGTTCAGTCATATGGTCCTGGGGTGTGGTTTGAATGTGTCCCTGGAAGTTCATGTGCCCGAGAAGTCCTTGATGAGCAGAGTGGGGAGGTGGACGCTTTAAGAAGGATTGGGTCTGGTGGTCTCTGCACTCCTGAATGGATTAATGTGCTGGTATCCCGAGACTGGGGTTATTGTTTAAGTGAGTTTGGAGCCAGGTGTGGTGATGCGTGCCTGCAATCACATCCCTCTGGAGGATAAGGCAGGAAGATCGTGAATTCAAAGCCAGCTTCGTGTATGCTAAACAGTGATTTTTCTGGTCTCAAGCAAGCAAGCAAACCAACAACCCAACAAATGTTGCTTCTCTCTCTCTCTCTCTCTCTCTCTCTCTCTCTCTCTCTCTCTCTCTCTTTCTCTCTCTATTCTTCTCTCACCCTCGAGGTTCTTACCTCTTGGCATGAGCCGGTCCTCACAAACGTCAATTCCTTGGCATTGGACTTCATAGTATCTAGAACACTAAGAGCTAAATGTTTTTATTTTCACAAATTGCTCAGTCAGTCTGTGATATCCAATTATGGTAGCACGACATGGACTAAGACACAAACTTTGTGAAATTATACGATTATATCTTAAGCAAGAATAAAAATTTAATCTACCAAAGAAAATATGAAAAAAAGAGATGATTAAGGCAGGTTCTTTTTGTTTTCAGCCAGGATAATTTATTTATGGGTACTGGGGAATTGAACTCAAGCCATCAGCAAGCACCTTTAACTGCTGGGCAGCCTTCTTCTTATATACATGATTTGCATTTGTTGAAAATTCTTATGACACCACTAAGAAGCACCAGCAGACTGGGTTTGAATGTGAATTCTTTATCGTTAAGGCAGATCATTCTGAAAGCACAGAAACATAATAGAAAATACAAGTTGGATCTCGAGAACAGCCTATGTCAGAATAGCAGTGAATAGCGTTGGGATTTAGAAACGACTCAAGAAACAACACAGCCCCAGAAGTCCCCCCAGGTCACCACATCCTGGACCAGAAAACAAGGGCAGTTGTCACAAGAGAACCATCAAGTGATGGCGGGCACAGGGGATGATCCCAAGATAAGCTAAACTGAGGCGGTGCAACTTGTTTCCATTTCCTCTTTCCTCTGTTGGTGTTGTGTGTGAATATAGCCTCCACGTCTAGTGCTTAGAGCTGTCTGCTCAGGCTGCCGGATCATGTGAGGGGCTCCCCACTGATGCCTTCACATTGTCGGACTCAGAAGAGCCAAGGTTAAGGTGCAAACAGGGTCGATTTCTGGTGAATTTTCTCTCTTTCAGAGGTCCACTTCTTCTAGATATACATATATACCATATGCATATATATGGATATGGGCTCATGACCATTATGATTCACACACACACATACACACACACACACACACACACACACACACACACACACACGTAGCCCAGCTGGCTTTGAACTCAGTATGTAGCCAGGGCTAACTTTGAGCTCCTGAACCTTCTACTTGTGTGTCCACTACACATGGTTTCAGGTGATCACCTTTTTTTTTTTTTTACCATGTCTTCTCATGGCCCTTTTACTATATTTATACTCCAGGGACTTCTTCTCCTAATGCAAGTCTCTTGAATTAGGGCCCATCCTTATGATGTCATTTGATTTTTCAAGAAGCAATGCCTCCAAACATGGTCTAATTGGGCATCACACTTCCATTATGAATTTGGAGGGACATAATTGAATATATACCAGTGTCTGGTGTTCCTAAGGACAAAGAGAAAATACATGTTCTACAAGCTTGAAGCATGAATTATAATGCTGCTAGTTATAAGTTCAATGTTACTATATCAACAATGAATCTTAAATAAGTTTTGAAAGAGAAACACGCATGAGACAAAGTTACATATCGATCAGTTGATGAATGTGTGATCAGAAGCCCAGAGGAATGTAACTCTGTATTTCCCCTGGGAGCAATGTTTCAGTGTTTGCTAATTCAGTGTTTGCTCTAGCTTCACAGACCATAGCCACTGTGAAAAACAAGTGAGAATCTACTGAACACATCTTTCTATTTTTCTTTTTGCATGGTTTTTGTATTAACTTGTCTTATGCCCTCTCTTCATAGCAGATGAAACCACACAGTTGTATATCATGGCTGTGGCGAGGAAGGTGACAATAGCTCAGGGAAAGGTAGAGGAGACAAATTGTCTACAAGTTCCCCCAACCTACCCTCTCTGCCTCAGTTCCCAGACACCCATCCACCCTGAGCACTTGCTCAAATTCTGGCTCACAGGAGACCTCAGCCTCCCATGGGTGTGATAAGTCTTCCTGTCTTGCACAATTCTGTAATTGTGCAATTCACCAGCAGTGGAGATGTTAAATCTTGGAGAAAGAGGTCAGTAGTACAAGTTGGTTCGTTCCTTGTCAAAAACTTAATCAGGGGCTGATGCAAGAACAGTCAAGTAGAAATCTCAGGTATGAGAAGTACAGTAATTGACAGGAGAAGTGTAAGAGCTGGGGCAGGAGACGCACAGCCCAAGGATGAATTTAGCTGCATGATTATCGTGAAACCCACTCAAGAAGGTGGGCAAAATACAGAGGCTGTTTTATTTCTTGTTGATTTTTTAAAAATTCATTTATTTATTTGCAACTAGAGAGAGAAAGACAGAGAGAGAATGGGCACACCAGGGCCTCTAGCCACTGCAAACAAACTCCAGATGCATGCACCACTTAGTGCATCTGGCTTTACATGGGTACTGTAGAACAGAACTTGGTTTTGTGGCAAACGCCTTAACTGCTGAACCATCTCTTCAGCCCTATTTTAATATTTATATATATATAGTTTTTAATGTTTATATTAATATTATTATAACCAACATATTATTATATAGTAATATTAATATATAGTAATATGTTAATCTTAATCTTAATTTATTTATTTGCAAGCAGAGGGAGAAAGGGAATGAGAGAGAGAATGAATGCACCAGGGCCTCTTGCCATTGTAAACAAACTCCAGATGCATTTGCCACTTTGCATCTGGCTTTATATGGTTACTAGGGAATTAAATTCAGGCTGTTAGGATTTGCAAGTAAGTGTCTTTAACTGCTGAGCCATCCTTCTAGCCCTGTTTTTATTTTTAAAGAAACTCTAGAGTTAGGGAGGGTAAACATTCTATCACTCAGCTAACAGTGATTCCGCAGTAGGGAAAAATAAATGGAGGAAGAAATGAAGTCCACTTTACAGAATCATAGAGATCAGAAGCCCTCAAATTAGAGTTTCTATGAAGTAGAATCACTGAAGACTAAGAAGAAATTCCAAACTATGTTAAAGAGGAAAGGCTCTCACAGAAAAGAGCAAATGTCAGACCTCTTAGATGCAAGTCTGGATGTAAGATAAGGACATAGGATGATTAATGAGATGGACACTGGTTTTATCTATATCTTTCTTTCTATCTATCTGCAAGCAGACAAAGAGAAAAGAAGAAGAAAATGGGTGTGCCAAGACCTCTTGCCACTGTAAACGAATTCCAGACACACGAACCACTTTGGACATCTGGCTTTATATAGGTACTGGTGAATCAAACCCAGGCCCTCGGGGTTTTCAAGCTGGCTCCTTTAATGGTTGAGCCATCTCTCCAGCCCAGACAGTGGTTTTTATATCCAGCAAAATTAATACCAAAGTGTGAAGATGGAATAAAATTTTCTGGACATAATAGTACTTTCTGGTATATAAAATTTTAGAACCTGTGCTATACAAAAAAATAAAACTTGCTTCTAAAAACCCTTGGAAGATATAGTCAAATTAGAGGGAAATAAATCCAGCAATGTTTTAGAGAAATGTGAAGTTAGGGTGATCAAATAAGTTTAACAAAAATCCATTGTTGTCTAAAAGCAACGACTGAAAAAAAAAAAACCCAAAAGAATAAACTATGTTCATAAGAATCTAGAACTAAAAATCTGCTGTTCAAACTATGCTAGTATTGCCACTTGTGTGTGTGTGTGTGTGTGTGTGTGTGTGTGTGTGTGTGTGTGTGTGTGGTGTTGTTGTTGTTGCTGCTGCTACTATTATGCATATTAGGGGTAGAGAGAGTAAAGAGAGAATGAGCCAAACTACTTGTATTTGGGGGGTAAACAAGTAGATTTTTATAAATTAATGTCAGGATAAATAAATGTGTTTTAAGAGCAATCACAATAAGAATAAAATATAATGTTATTTTTAATTAGTAAAAGAAAATCATATCTTCTCAGGTTAAAGCAAGAGGTTATAAAGGTATTATGAGATTAGAGCCGTGAGAGGGATTGGATCTCCATAATGATAGAGGAGCGAGGCTGGGCATCCCTGAGTTAGTGGCTCTCTAGAATCAAGTCCTTCTTCATGCTTAGCAAAGAATTGGAAAACAAGGACCCTGACAAGTTAAGGTAAGTTATGAAGGATTTACTGAGGAAGATTGGAAATAGGAAAGAAGAAAAAGAAAGAAGGCTCCCAGGCCAAGAGGAATTCTTCCCCTCTCAACAAAAGGAGGAAGGAAGAGGCAAAAGATGGGGAGAATCACGCTTGGAGGCTTGGCTCAGGTCTATCCATAAGAATTAGGTATCCAACTAGAATGGGCCTCATTGCCAGGTCCCAATGTATATGGAGGAATTTTTGCTTGTATTTGTTGAGGCAGGTCTCACTGTGGCCTAGGCTGACCTGGAACTCTATAGTCCCAGGATGGCCTCAAACTCACAGCCATCCTCTTACCTCTGCCTTCCAAGTGCTAGGATGAAAGGCATGCATAACCACACCCAGCTTCTATGTGGAGGATTTTGTTTAATTGTTGAGACTAGAAGGATCACTGACCCAGGATGGGCCTGCCCATAGGTGCCAAGCCAGAAAAGTTTAGGAAGAATCAGAAAACAGTTGCTGCTGCTTTGCCATCTTGGATGGAATCAGACTGCAGTTTCAGACTCACCACGGCAGGCAGGGTGACATTTGGCCTGTGTCTCTGACTGGCTACCTTAAAAAAACTACCTTACTCTTAATCCATCTCAATATCCATAACAGAACATGTGAAATAAGACTGTAGAAATAAGTCTTAATATAAAATGAGTTGCTCTGTTTTGTGGTTCAATGTTTAGTCCATTTACATGTATTATAATGAATTTAGATACTTCAGTAGACCCAACATACTATTTACGGAAGACACCTTTTCCATAAAAGAATCTCGGAAGGTGACAGTTGGGAGATGATTCAGAGGGTAAATATGTGGATCAGCACCCATGTAAACGCTGGATGAGTTGGCATATGTCTGGAATCCCAACACTGAGAAGGCTGAGACAGGAGGATTCCTAGGATTTGATAGTTAGCTAGTCTAGCTGAATCAAGGAGATCCAGGTTTAGTGGAAAGTGATTGAGAAAGACACTAGACATTGACATCTGACCTCCACATGCACCCCTCCCACATACAAATGTAGCTACACACACAAACATACATACATACACGCACACATACACACCGTGAAGTAAAAGTATCGAAAGAAGGTCTAATAGGCAGTGACTATAGTAATTGTAAATGAATTAAATAACCAATCACAGAACAGTACATCTCAAATTGGATAGTATAATACATGCAATAGCATTATTTATAGAAGACACCTTGCCACAAAAAGAATATAGAAAAGTTAAAAAAAAGATGAGGCTTTCCAGATAAGATGGTGAAATAGGAGCCATGCTAGAACAACCTGAGGAGAAAGGAGGCAAGATTTTGGAGCTGCCATATAAGAGGAGATCTGTAGGACCCTCCCACTGGGCTAACTTGGGGTGCACAGCAGGGAATATGTCCAATTTCCACATGTGGTGTGGTCAGCAGGAGCACAGGCAGGAAAACTGCCTGACCCCTACATGCAGTGGTCTGCTAGGGCACACACACAGGTGCTAGGCTCCTGATCTCCATACGAGGCACAGCTGTGTGTTGCACAAGCAGGCAATATCCTTGTTTTCCACACATGGCCCAGCTGGAGCTGCAGTCTGCCTGATCTCCACATGCAGTGTAAGTGGGGAACACATGATGTGTACGTAAGCCAGGACTCTTTCCTGACTCCAATAAGTTGAGTTGTGTACAGCAGAGCACTGGCACCTTCTGGATATTTGGTGTGGACAGGCAGGGACAGAAGCAGGGGTATGGGTGACTTGTACACTCAGAGTGTTTAGGCACATGCTCAACTAAGGATCTGTAGGCCATCATTGAGTTCAGACCATCCACGTAACTGGGTGAGCCAGATGGCTCCTCATGTACCATGATTGGCAAAGGCCTAGCTCCAATAGCAGGATCCTTCTCCCCTGTGAGTCTGACACCAGCAACCACAGCCAATCCCACCACTAAGGACCAGGAAGGGAGTAGCATGGGGAATGTGGGCCCTTCTTGGCTATGGACTTGGCCAGGCTTCTCAGGACCTCACTCAGAATCTCTAAGAGACAGCTCATGTAAGAAAGACCCTGACCAGACCCAAAGGCATCCAACCAAAACCTGTGGATATAATGCCATCTTAACTTCCATCTGGATCTAACCTGAACAGAAAACTCATCAAAGATCACACAAGAGCCACTAATTACTACATCTTTAACAAAACAAGACATATATCTCTGGGGCTGGAGAGATGGCTCAGCAGTTAAAGGCACTTGCTTGCAAAGCCAGCCCAACCTGTGTCCAAGACCCCAGTACAGATGTAAAGCCAGATGCACCAGTGGCACATGAATCTGGAGTTCATTTGCAGGGCAAGAGGCCTGGGTGTATCCATATTCTCTCTTGCTCTCTCTCTCTCATTTTCTCTCTTGAAAAGAAAGAAGTAATAAAAAAGACAATGACCTCAAGATGGGAAAATCCCAGTGCAAAACAAACAATACAAGATAGCAAGCGAAGAGCTCCCCACCAAGAATGCTAGCCCGAAAATGGAAGCCTCCAATGAAAACATTAAGGATAGTCTAGACATAGAATCCCAAAGTGAAATCATGATAAGCATATTAAACAAGCTTCATGAGACCATGAACAAAAGGATGGATGAAATGAAAGTGAACCAACAAAAATTCCACAAACTCAAATAAAATGAAAAAGAACAAAAACCAACAAAAAGTTCTCATTACTTGCCTCAACAAAAGTGAAGAGAACCAAAAAGATCTTAATAGACAGCTAAGCGATTTGAAGCTGAGTCAACATGAGTTCAACAGTTGGTGGAATAAACTTAATGAAGACATGTTCAAATGCAGGAACAAAATCCAAGAAACAACAAGAAAGTCAAACCAGAATCTGAAAATGGAACTCAATAAAGGGATGGAAATGCTACAGAAAAATGCAATAGATAACAAAAATGTAATAGACTCTCTGAAAGGCTTCCTAGAAAGCTTCACCAACAGAATAGATCATGTGGAGGACAGAATTTCAGAACACAAAGACAAGACAGAGGAAATTGACAGGGAGTTCAAAAATTATAGTAAGTTAAAAAAAAACCATGCAAACAGAATATGAAGGAATTGTGAGTCACCTCTACCACATTTACAGGGGCCCAGGAGAAATCGTGAGTATTGCTCCCAATGCCAGCCTGACAACCTGCACCAAGGAAACAGCAACAAACACTGTGGTGAATCAAAACACATTGAAGCAGAACTGCAGAGGTTACAGAGAACTCAACATGAAACCAAATTGCTAACAGGCCTGCCAAGGCTCAGGGATTGTTGTGGAGGAGGGGGTAGGAAGAAAAAAAGAAAAGCCACAGCCAGAGACTGACTGAGGCCCTACTTACTCCACAGTGAACACCAATGACCCCATTGAAGAGGGCCCTCAAGGAAATGGGGACTGGGAAAGAGGGGATATAAGACTATGACCTATGTAAAAACAAATCAATAATAATAATAAAATAAAAAAAAATTAAAGGATGGATATCAAGCAAATATGACCCAGCAGAAAGCTGAGGCAACAATCTTAAAACATCTCATGAAAGCACATTCAAGCTTGGGACACAGAAGGAAACCATCCACTTGTAGAAAGACTAGTAGAGCGAACACACACACATCTAATGTGGAAGAAGTCATTGTCTGAAGGAGTAGGCTGTAGCCCCCTGACCCTCGCTGCTGGGGGTTGCTCCTCCTCCAGGTCAGGTCATTGAGGCAGATAACATGTTCCTTAAGAGTGTGAACATTAGCCCAGTGACACCAGAGTTACCTGAAGTAGGTCTGCTAGATAGCCAGTGTTCCATTGAGTGAAGAGACCCCATGCTGGTACATCCACCAGGGGAGGCCCACCCTGGCAGGAAGACAAACAGCTCCATCTGCATTGCCCATTCACAGCTGGCAAAGGGATTCAAGTCTGACTGCTACTTACACCCTGGAAGCAAACAGGGGTCAAAGGTCAGAGATTTCTGCTACTTGGGGAGAAAGCCTGGCTCATATCACTCATCTCTTGGGCTGTGGTCTTCTGAGAAGCTTTAGTTAGTGTCGTAGTCAGTCACACGTTGCTGGGATGAATCTCCAAACCAGGCACGATTTTGGGGAGGAAAGTATTTATTGAAGTAACAGACCCAGGGGAAGTTAAGGAAAAAGGCTGGCTCCCTTTTACAGAAGCAAGCAGAGAGAGAAACCCACCACCAGCACCTCAAGCAAACACATTGTAACTCACAAAAATGCAGAACTGCCAGACCGGGTTTTTGGCTTTTCTTTTGCATATCTATCCCTAGTATTTTGCATCCAGTTTAGAAAGGGTATCATGACCCCTTATCATGAGGCCAAGCCAAAGTGACACTTCCCTCAGCCAGAGGGCTGAAGACAATTCACAATTATAATAAATTCTATTGGGGGACATTTACTCAAAACTACCACAGTTAGGAAGATGGGAGAACATCTCCTACACTTCATAGAGAGCTGTGTTGCAGGGCCAGGCCAAGGAGAGCCCATGGAAGTGGTTGTTGGAAGATGAGGAAAGGCTGCTCCCCCTTGAATGGCTCCCATTCTGCTGGGAATAGCTGAAGTTCCACTATTAACACTGTGTTTTCAGCAAGCAACTGAGGCCTGGGAATTCCACCCAAGAAGCCATCAGACTGGCAAATGGTTTTCAGAAGAGATGTCCAGATATTAACGGTTAGTGACTACAAATCAGGTCAGTTTCTCCCCTGACTTTCCGGAATGCTACGACTCCATGTCTTAAAACACACAAGGTATTGTTTCCTTTCATGTCATTTTGATGGAAAGCAAATGGTGCAATTCCAGCTGCTCACATTAGGCAAAGGTTTGGATACTGCTAGAATTCAAGTTTGCCAGAGTACAAATCATTTCTTTTTAATATAGTTTATTTATTCATTTTCAAGCAGAGATACAGAGAGAGAGAGTGAGTGAGAGACAGAGCGAGAACACCAGGGCCACCACCTTGTGGGCCTAGCCCATGTGGGTCCTGGGGAACCGAACCCAGGGCCTTAGGCACTGGAGGCAAGTGCCCTATACGCTGAGCCATCTCTCCAGCCCACAAATCATTTCTTATAACAAGCTTTATTTTGTAGAGTAGTTTTAGGCTCACACCAAAAACTCAGAGCAAGATACAGAGATTTCCCATAATTCCCTTGCAGTCATAGCCCCCTCTGTTATCAATACCTCTCATTAGACTGGCATTTGTCACCATGATGCACCTACATCGTAATCCATAACCAAGATTCACTCTCAAGTCCTGGGGTTAAAGGTATGTACCACCTTTTCTTAACCAGTATGACCTTCTGGGAAAGGCAAAATTATAGAGACAGTAAAAAGATCAGTGGTCGCCAGAGAAAAGGGAGGAACAAAATTGCTGAAGTGTGGAAGCAAAAATGAGTTCTTTTTTTTCCCCCCAAAGATGAGTTCTTTCAGGAGGTGAGTGGATGAACTGGTACAACCACCACTAGACTGTTCCTCAGTGCCAGCAAGAGATGAGCTCCCAAGCCACAAGACACAGCGGTACTTTAGTAAGTGAAAGATGCCAATCTGAAAAAATCTACATACCATAAGACATTCTGTTTTGATTTTTTGAAACAGGGTTTCAAGGGCCCAGGCTGTGTAGTCCAGGATGACCTTGAACTCCTGAAGTTCAAGTCCTAAACAATGCCAACAGATGAGGACCAAGTGTCCAAAGACACGCACCTAGGGAAGGCCTTTTATACTCAAATCATGATAGCTTCTGAACAATGGAAATGGCAGCCTAGGGTTGAGGGACGGAGGGCAGTGTGGGACTGGCGACCAATAAAGAGAAGGGGTTAGGGAAGCTTTGTCTCCTCACAGCTTGGAGACCAGCCCTACTCAGAGCAGAAGGACAGTGGCTAGTGCTCTCCCGAGTAGCTGTCAGGCCCATGAAACACTCCACAGGCCTTTATGAGCTGCTTGGAAGTAAAAAGAGAAATCTGTCTTCATTGAAGCTGGAAAGTTCTCTCTTCCTGGGGAGAGAGCCTTCTTAACCTAGAGCTCCAGGGAGAGTCTATGAGGAAGAGGCCAAGGGAGCCTTGCCCAGTGTCCTTGGTGGAGGTCTCCTCAGGAAAAACTTCTCAGTGGGAGCTTTCCTCAGGGTTGTCTTCTCAGGGTGACTCTCCTCAGGGGATCTGTCTTGGGTGGGGGCTTTCACCCAAGAGAACTTTTCTCAAAGAGTACTCAGGGAGCAAGTTTTCATGGGAATCACTTCTGTGGTAGTTTCAATTAGTCCCCCATAAGTTCATGTCTTTTGAATTCTAGGTCCCCAGCTGATGGCAATTTTGGAATTAGAGCCTTGCTGGAGGTGGTGTGTTGTCGGGCGTGGGCTTATGGGTGTCATAGCCAGCCTCCCCTTGCCAGTACTTGACACACTCTCCTATTGCAGCTCTTGTCCACCTGATGTTGGCCAGGAGGTGATGTCCAGCCTCTGCTCATGCCATCATGGAACTTCCCCTCAAGTTTGTAAGCCAAAATAAACCCTTTCCTACCATCAGCTGCTTTTGGTCAGGTGTTTTGTGCCAGGAACGAGACGGTAACTACGACAACTTCTGTGAGGAGGTTTTCTTTCCCTTACAGACTTCTTCCTTCAGTGTGTCTTCTGGCATCCTCCTAGAGCCAGGTATGTGCCTGCTTCCTGGCAGGACAAGATTCGATGCTGTCCCTCAGACCTTGCTGAAAATACCAACACACACATTCACACTGTAGAGAAGGAAAAATGTCTTCTCTAATCATCGTAGGGGCAGAATTGAGCTCTCCACGGCAAAGGTCAGATTAATAAGAGAAAAGCATAGACATGTTAAATAAGATAAGTTTTAAGGAACGTTGGAGATTTCAGGAAATGAAGATGTGAAGGAGATAAACCTGAATTTAGATTTAATAAAAAAAAAGTGGCCAATCATCGGGAGACATAATGGGAGAACAAAAGAATATGGTCTGGTGATAATAGACCAGGGAAACCTTAGCAAGGCTGTTAGGATTCCTTCCTATGTCCCTTCAACTTCAGAGATAAGGATGTCCTTTCTTCCTGCATATGAAAGGCACTGCTCATGTGAGTCTTATGACCTGCTTCCAGGGAGAAGGGTAGGGGAAGGTCAGAGTATTCTTCTTGCACATATTGTATTCTAAAATTCCTTCTACTTAATCCTGACCCCATTGCCACCAATACTTTTCCTCACCAAGCTCTATACAATTTAAAGGAAAACCTTCGATCCTCTAGAAATTCCAGCCTGTATATAGGGAACATAGCAAGAACCCCTTTCCCTATAACTCCAAACCTTGTTATACTCAGGGCTTATCTCTGAACCCTTGAGCTCGCAGGAACTCCTGAGAGCAGCCGCTGTGATCCAGGCAGGTGCCTTGTGCTATTGGAACTGGGGATGTTGTGGAATAAACTCCTGGAAACACATTGTGCAGAGGGGTGTTGAAAAGCCAGGCATCTCTTGTTAAATGTAAGAGCTTGCTTTTATTAGAAGAATGACTCTTCACATGATTTTTATATGACTTCCTTTGAACCAGTCAGTGCACCAGCAGAAGCAGAATTCTGCTCAAATGAATTAAAGATACTTCATTGATGTGTGGGCAAGGTCAAGGGAGCCAATGGGAAGGTAAAACGAGCCAGGTGCTTAGAACCATAGGAAGCTCTTCCTTCCCTAGACTGGAGGGACAAGGGGTCCTGTGGGAGCTGAGCTGGAAGAGATAATAGTCATGGAAGGAATAGATGTCATCATAGACACAATACCCAAATGAAAAAGTAGAGGGAGATAAAACCCCAACCTCTGTTCCCTCCCTGTGCTTGCCACCCATTCTGCAACCCCAACAGAGCCAGGCAGTAAGGAATTGAGGCAAGGCTCTGCGGGGTCCTTACTGATAGGTAGAAAGGCGCAGAGGGTGGAGACGAGGTGGGTGGACAGTCCTCCGTGTCCTCAGTGCTATCTTGGGTATGCATACTCTGTCCACAGTGTTATTATAACAGTACATTAAAGAGGAGAGTCCCTGCAATTTCACTCCTTCCCTCCACCTCCCCCACCTGCCATCTACCAGGACTTCATCAATCTGGAAGAATACTTCGGGCCTACCACACACACAAGAGATAAACTCTTGGCTAAGAAGAGATTTCTTTTTCTTCTACCCCACAGAAGTTTGTTAGTAAATATATAATGATGGAGAGGCTTAAAAGGATATGTGTCCACCTCTACCCACACATGCTCCTATCTCCCTATTAACTAGGTGCCTCATATAGAAAACACAAGAAAGGTGGCTAGATCTACAGCCATGCAGATATTAGTAGACCTCGAAGTGTGGGAAAGAAGGGCAACATCAGGCATTTCTGAAGGTTTGGTGGCATTAACGAGCATAGAGCATTCTTAAGCTCAGAAAATTGTCAGACTCTTCCAGGAGTGTTAGGCACCACACTCATCATTGACAACTTGACAGGGCTTAGGAGACTAGGCACATGCCTGTGTGTGTTTGTGAGACCATTTCCAGACGGGCTTAACTGTGGGGGGGGCACTCACCTGTATGTGTGTGGGGGACTCACCTGTATGTGTGTGGGGGACTCACCTGTATATGTGTGTGGGGGGGGGACTCATCTGTATGTGGATGGTACCATTTCATGGACTAGGGGAAAAGAAGGAGGCCAGCTAAGTGCAAGCGTGCTCACTTCTCTGTTTCCTGGCCCACTGTGATGGGAACTGAGGAGCTGCCTCCTTCCCACCATGCCCCTGGGACTCTGTGAGCCAAAGGGAACCTTTCTTCCTCTAAGTTATTTCTGTTGGTTATCTGGTCTCAGCGGTGAGAAGCTAGCTAACTGTAGTTTGGCCAGAAAAGGAGTTGAAAGCTGTGGACAAGATGGGTTTAGTTTTTAAAAAGAGATTAGTACAGTTAAACAAAAGTGATTGGGACATTAGGAAGGTTGCTGTGATGGTTAGGCTTTGTTGTCAACTTGATCTTTTTAATTATCTTGGGTGGTAGTTTGAATAATGTCCCCCAATAGAATTTATAATTGTGCTTATTAAATTGTTAATTGTCTCCAGGTTTCTGGCTGGAGGAAATGTAACTTTGGCCTAGCCTCCTGAGGACTGGCCCTTTCTAATTCAGGTGCAAAATACTAGGGATAGAAATGCAAAAGAAGAACCCTGGTCTGTCAGTTCTGCATTTTTTGTGAATTACAGTGTGCTTGCTTGCTTGCTTCTGGAGGTGCTCTCTCTTTCTCTCTCTCTCTCTCTCTCTCTCTCTCTCTCTCTCTCTCTCTCTCTCTGCTTGCTTCTGTGAAAGGGGACCAGCCTTTTTCCTTAACTTCCCCTGGATCTGATAGTTTCCATAAATACTTTCCTCCCCCAAATTGTGCCTGGTTTAGAGATTCATCCCAGCAGTGTGTGTCTGACTACAACATCTTGGGTGGGTCTCTGATGTTGTTCTACAGGAAGGCAGCTCTCTCAATAGGGGACAGGATGTAAGGAAGCTCAGGGAAGTTGGAAATTAACATTCCTTCCTGTGTGGGCAGTGCAGAAAGGAAATTCCAGAGACTCAGGAAGCCATTAATTCTGGGAAAGGGTTGCAAGACCCCACCCTAAGGCTATATGAAGGGGAAGAAATTCTCTCCTTGGTCCCTCCTGCCTGTTTGCTGTTGTGAGTGTGTGTGGTGCAGGTGATGAGTTTCTCTCTCTGCTTGGATTTGTGAAAGGGGACCAGCCTCTTTCACTGTTATGGAACTTCCCTTGGATCTGTAGCTTCAATAAAGCCCTTCCTCTCGAAAACTGTGCTTGGTTTGGAGATTCAACCCAGTGGCTGACTGTGACAATTGCCTGGAGGGCATTGCAGGAATTGGGTGGATTCCGTCTACCACAGGATCAAGGATGTAAAGTAAAATCTCATTCCAAAGACTTTCTGTTGAAAAGAGAGAACTGCTAGGTGTACTGTTTACACAGGGTCCCCTAGAGAAGTATTTTATGGGGCTCATATGCCCAGACACTTAAAGATCCCTGTGGTCCAAGGAGACTGGTTTATGTCTGTTCTGCTAGGTTTCAGCCTCACTTTGGAATGAACTTTCCTTTCCATTCCCTGTCTTCCTTTTGGAATGAGAATATTTGCTTTGTGTCATTGTATGTTGAAAGTATGTAACTTAACTTTAATTTATAGGGACTTGATCCTAAAAGTTTTCCTTAAGTCTTAGAAGAAACTATGAACCTAAATTTTTGAAAATATTAAAATACTAAAACTCCAAGGACTATTGCAGTTGAACTAAGTGCGTTTTACCTTATGATATAGACAAGAACTATTTGGGGATCAAGGGTAGAGTGTTATGGTTTAAATTTTATATTTCGGTGTGAAGTCCACAAGCAAGTGGACTTCGTTATTATCAACTGGGCTGGATTAAAAACCACTATGGAGATTGAGATTCATGTCTGGGTTTATCTCTAAGGGAATTTACGGAGAGGATTAACTGGAGGCGAGGGAGAACCATCCCAAACGTGGATGGTAGAAGCTCACAGAGGAGAAGATGAACAGGAAGTAACTGACCTGGTGGCCAGGAGTTCAGACACTAGAAGAGGTAGAAGGGGTGGATGCTGTGCATGAAAATGCTTCCAATAACTGCATGGGTGGAGAAGGGGAGGAAGAGTCAGGGATTGGACCATGTCACTCCAAGATGATGCTCTGTGATGGGTGGACCCCAAGATTAGCAGTGAGCCCTGTTCCCATAAACTGAAATGAGAGCAAATTAAGAGATAAGAAAATTAACCACTGTGACCATGGATGTTTGGTCCGGGATTATGGATGCTTCGGATAAACCAGAAATAGAGAGAGGTAGTTGTATATCTATTGTGATTCCGCTTTCATGTTTAACCCAGTGATATGTGGGTCAGTTCCTTTCCATCCCAAGCCCACCTTCCCCCTTTCCTCTACCAGCACACTTCGGCCTGACAGAGATGAGGACGTGATGTGGACCGTGCCTGGAATCAAACCCGAATGACCACTCTCCCGTGACTGCCACCTTCCACAAGAGAACAGTGGTGCTTACGTTACAGACACGCACAGACAGGCACATGAAGTAGAATTCACAAAGTGCCCTGTGAGTCCCAGAAAGGGGGAGAGGCTAACTCCTCCTTTCATAAAAGGAAGGTTTTGATGGAGGAAGGGGCATTCAGAAGGAGCTTTAAAGGACAGTCATAATCGAGGTCTGTGGAGATGGATGGGGAGGAAATTCCGAGCAGAGGGAGCAGAGGTGAAATGAAATGGAAATGAGATGTGTAGTCTTTATTTATCAGTGCTGTCGTGGGACATCATGTGGAAAATCAGTGTGATTATTTATCTCCATGATGTTGACCCCTTTGTGGCTTTGTAATAATAACCTTGGCAGGAACTTACATAAAATCCCAACTGGAACCAAATATTCATTTTTTATTTTTAACTAAACCACAGTTCATATGCAACTTGAAACAGACAAACACACACACACACACACACACACACACACACACACACACACACACACACACACAAAACCCAACCATGTATACTTCTGAGTTTGAAACAGACAATAGAATCACACATGTATCAATAAGCTATTGAAGCACCAATTGCTGATAAAGAGGATATATTTTAAATTGTTTTTCCTTCTAAGTTTAATCTTAAATTTATTCTGGTAATCTGAGTTTGTAAACCTCTTCATTAGCTCACAGAATTCAGTGAGGCATGACTCCACGTAATGATATTGATTTCTGCATGTAGCTTGCGGAATTACTCTTCACAATTAAACCTCTGCACATTGCTATATCCACAAGGTATCAGTCAGGGTTTGTAATGGAAAACACAGTCACCTGCTTAGCTAGTTTAAGCAGAAAGAAAATTTATTCTAGGATGTTAGGTATCACACACTCTCTAGAAAGGCCCGAAGGTCAGGATTGTAAGCCATGCAATCACACGTGTCACTCATCACAGTATCTGCAAGGGCCACACAAGACACACTGCAGTGCCCACTAGTAAGGCTGAGCATGGCATCTCAGAATCTGCCACTGTCCCCAGACAAGCAGGCACTCAGCTGCTTCTCTTGCATCAACAAGCAGGGTCTGGGTGGCATGCCTGGCCCTGGACCTGCCTTCGAATCTGGAGAAATGAATCTGGCTTCCACCTTGGGAAATGCAGATCCACAATGTGCAGTGTCTGCCACACACGGGAAGCTCTTCAAACAATGTGGGTGACCACCATCATGGAATACACACATGGTGCGTGTCATGAAGCCGGTGCAATCCATTGTATTCTCTGTGTTCAATTGTTTAGCACCTAGGAGATTTCTGTTTCAGGTGCTGTTGTGGACAAAGTAGCCTGAGAAAATTTCCTACTAGAAGACATCTTAAAATGCTGAAAGAACATATATATGTATATCTCAAACCTCCTCTAAAAAATATAATCAATCTTGATAAAACTAGGCAGTGAATGATCTCCCCAAATGAAGCTGGAGAGCTTAGCAGCAGGCTGACTCGGAAACTGTAGTTGCTCCTGGAGGTTTGCTGTTGTCTGTACCACACTCTTTGGAGTTCAGTGTAGCTTAAGCACTGAAGTTTTAAAAATATTTTTATAGTCAAGCATGGGGCTCACACCATTAAACCCAATTGAGGTAGGAGGATTATTGTGAGTTCAAGGCCCTGGGCTAGATTGAGATCCTGCCTCAAAATAAAAAAAATCAAATTAAAATATTTTTATTTATTTGTGAGGAGAGAGAGAGAGAGAGAGAGAGAGAGAGAGAGAGAGAGAGGGAGAGAGAGGGAGAGAGAGAGAGAGAGAGAATGGGCACACCATTCAAATTCCAGATGCATGTGACACTTTGTGCATCTAGGGATTCGAACCCAAGCCAGCAGGCATTGCAGGCAAGCACTTTTAACCACTGAGCAATCTCCTCAGCCCAGGAATGAAGTTAAAACTTTGTACCCTTCCCATGTCAGGTCAGAACAGAGACCTCCATATAATGATGACAGCCAAAAAGGCAAAAGGATGTCAACAGGAAAGCTTCTCAAACCAGAGAGATACCAAGGGAATCTTTTTAGTCATGGATTAAATTGACTAGGTCCAAAAGGTCTCAAACTTTGAGTTTGGGACTTAATTTTATAAGCCACGTAGGCTAAGAAAGCATAACATATTTACACATGTGCCTCCAGGCTTGATAGTACATTGTGACAGGCCAAAGCAAGCACTAATTATCTCTAGAAGGCATGTCTACAATTCAAGCCTCTCTGGATTCCTGCAAATCATTCAGCCAAATGCAAGACCACATCATGAAATTACAAAAAGACATGTGGAAACAAGCCATCACAAGCAAAGATCTAT
Source organism: Zapus hudsonius (assembly GCA_004024765.1). Lineage (NCBI taxonomy): Eukaryota > Metazoa > Chordata > Mammalia > Rodentia > Dipodidae > Zapus > Zapus hudsonius. Next base: position 4,168 of record PVHP010028512.1, on the reverse strand, counting down.
AAAAAATATATAAAGATCTATAAAAATAATAGTCAAATTAGGCCAGATAGGATCTATGATACTAGAATTAAATTATTGCATAAAAGCAGTAAAAGGGTGAGAGGACAATGGTGTATATAACCTGTTACCATATATATATGTATATATATAATTTTTTTTTGTTTTTCGAGGTATGGTCTCGCTCTAGTCCAGGCTGACCTGGAATTCACTGTGTAGTCTCAGGCTGGCCTCAAACTCACAGCAATCCTCCTACCTCTGCCTCCCAAGTGCTGGGATTAAAGGAGTGCGCCACCACGCCTGGCTATATATATAATTTTTAAAAAAGAGACAAGAGATGGGGGCTAGGGAGATTGCTCAGTGGTTAAAGTAATAGCTTGGAAAGCCTACTGGCCTGGGCTTGATTTCCCCAGTACCCACATAAAGCCAGACACACAAAGTGGCACATGTGTCTGGAGTTCATGTGCAATGGCAAGAGGCCCTGGTATACCCATGTTTGAGCTCTCTCTCCTCTCTCTCTCTCTCTCTCATTGCAAATAAATAAATAAATAAATGTTTAAAAAATAGAAATAGAAAACAGAATGTGGTCTGACACATGATTAATTAAAATTCTAGAATAGGGTAATAGAAGGATTCAGGGATACTAGGAGAATGGCACTCAATGACATTCCATTACATCATTCTCCACTAATTTTGGAACCAATCGAAAATGTACATTTGATTCAGTAGATTGAAATTAATATACCAGACTTATCCCTGACGGAACTTTTTGATAAGCATGCCTTAGTAAAAGTCCTTGTAATATTGTCTCAGAATTAAGCAACTTTACCCATCTCATAAGAGGCAGTGCTGGACTGAGGCTTCTCCCCTTGAGCCCATCCCCCATAGTTGAAAAAAACAGAGCTCCTTGGGGTTTAGCTTCCAAGGAAAGAAAATGAGCTCAGCTGAGAATGCTTATTCCCTCCTCACCTCTTGGATAACTCCTCTTCTCACCTCAAGAGAGGTGAGCTGACAGAGAGGCCAAGGGTGCTACTTTCAAAGAACCTCCCTTATTAAAAGGAAAAAAATCAGATTTCTTAGATTAAGGAAGCATAATAAATGTCAAGTAAAATAAATTTAAAAATTGTACCTAGGTATGCTGTAGTGAAACTGCAGAATACCAAAAAGTGGGAAACTTAGAGGCAAAAAAAAATGGAGGTAGATTGGTTACTAATGACCATCAGAGAAATTATCAACAGAACAAGAGCATAAGCCAAGATACTACAACAACATCTTCAGATCGCCTTGAGGATATGGCTGTCAACTTTCAACGGTACACAGCAAAACTAGTCAAAAGGGTGAAATTTTCAGTCAAGAAAAAAAAAAAAACCTCAGAAAGCTTTTAACTATAGAAACTTCTGAAATGTATTCACTTCGGAAAGAAGCAAAAATTAAAGCAGAGAGAGGGGCAATCAGAAATTCAAGATGGAATGTTGTAACTCATTATGGACAATAAATTAAAAAAAAAAAGAAATTCAAGATGGGAAAATCACAGGAGGTTTTTCTTCAGCCTTGTCTAGTTCATGCCTCTTGCATGGACTTTCTGGGTCAATCTTGTGAAGAAATTGCTCAGAGTTTGGGGTGATGCAACTCACTGTCTCAGTCAAATGTTCACCCTGATGAAGGATAAGGTGCTCCCACCTTCTCGGAAGGAATAAGCCAGAGATGTGAGAAGACGGAAATCCAAGAAAACAAGACAAGAAAGAAAATGTCGTTCACGTGACAGGATCCATTACCATGAAATGTGAAGGAAACAGCAGATGGCTCAGGTAGGGCTTCCTTTGGAAGTGTTACAAGAAGCACCCAGGCCTCTGGATCGTGTGGAAGGGAGAAAAGAAAACCACATTATCTTGGCTCTCATCACCTCCTGCCTCCCAGAAGTCAAAGTTTATCCCTACAGAATTTATTTCTCTGCACTTGAGTGTCATTATTATAGCAAAATGAGCGTGAGCTTACTGTCCTCCCCCCATTCATTGTTACATTTTGCAGGAGGTGAGAATGTGACAGTCAGGTGTGTGTAGGGACCACCCCTCCCCCCTTGAATGGGAGGTGTTTAGTTAGAGCTACAACCTATGTGCTAAAACTGATTGGTCAGATATGAACCAATCAGCTGTCCCTCTAACTCACCTGGGGAGGACTTAAAACTAGCTTCCCTAGAGGAAGTAGGCCCCTCTCTTCCCCCACATGGCAATGGAGTAGGACTGCTGACCCAGGCCTCAGTGAGGTAAGGCCTGTACCCCTACCCCAGCCATCTAGGGGGACAGGCTCCAGACCTTTTCTCTCATGAACCTCTCTTTCTCATAAAGGGAGCTTTCTGTTATCTTTTCTTGGGCTGTTTATTTAACTAAATAATATAAGCTCTGTGAACTCTCTGACACGTGTTTTCCCTACACTGGTGGCAGGAAAACTTCCCCATCCAACTCCCCTTTTCCTTATCTACTAAATTAGAATAAATGTGTAATTAACTTATAATTCTGTCCCTGTGTACAATTCTTTGGCATTAGAGGACAAGAACTCGGAGTAGGAGGAGGGGGAAGGGAGGATTCCAAAACTCTCTCTCCCCCGTGTTGCTTATGAATATTAATTATCAGCAACCCTTATCAACAAACTACCAGAGCTTTGAAACTCAGTGAGACAAATTGCTTTAACTGTGATGAGGAAGTTAGGAAAAGATGAGGCAGGGGAATACCTGGGGAGGATTATCTGAACTTCTCCGGAACCCATTGTAAAATGTAAATTGCTACATTAGGCATTTGCTTCCTTGTGTTTGTTAATTTTATGTCCAATGTCACGTACACATCTCTGTGCCCTACTGTAAAATCCCTTTGTAACCGGGGTTCTGGGCCAAGACTTTTCTTTGCTTGGACTGCAGGGGCGCAAAAGTAAACTCCACTCTCCTCTTGCTGAAATGGCTTTGTCTGTTTGTCACTGGGAAGTTCCACAATATCATTACTGGGTGCCTAGTGGCTGTTCAGAAATCCAACCTTTTTTTTTTTAAACTTTTTAATACAACCTCCATAAATATTTACAATCCCAACCCCTCCTTTACTCCATCCCCCTCTCCTGACCCACTTGGACCTTTCTACCCTCTACTTTAATATCACCACACCACTCCCCTCGGATGCCCTCTCCTCTCCTCCTGGCTTTCACTAGGACTCTTGCTCCAAGTCACATACAAATCTAAACATTTGAAACTAAGATTCACATATGAGCGAGAAAGCCAACTTCTGTGTGTCATGGTAAATCACTTCACTGAAGTTCTCGAAATATTCCTGTGGCTCTGTGCAAATAAGGCTGGTGTATAAAATGTGAGAACCATGCTGGCCACAGGCCTTCACCCAATCTTCAGAGAGCTCAGAAATCTAGGCGGAGTGCCAGACTGGGGGTGGTCTAGTCAGGGAGGCGATCAAAGAGATCTGAGAAGTGATAGTGTTTGAATTCATAGAGTCTTAAAATAGTTTGTCTGCATGAAGTTCCCTGATTTGCTGAGAGCTTAAATGCCTTGCCCTTAGAACTATCCTCTAACCTATGAACTAACTAAGCCAGACACGTGAGCGTCTTCCTTCCTTTCTTCTTCTTTCTTTTTAATTTTTTTTTTTTTTTTGTTTTTGAGACAGGGACTCACTCTGTAGCCCAGGCTGTCCTGAACTCTATGTGGACCAGGCTGGCCTTAAACTCATGGCAATATGCATGCTTCGGCTTTCCAAATGCTGGGATTACAGGTGTTGTTAGAGTAAAATTAAAATTAAAGTAGAAAATCTCAGGACAAGAGGGAGCTAATTATTAGTAAAAGGAAATAAGAAAGTGAAATGTCTACCCCAGAATGGTATGTTGGTATGCGCCTCCCCCACCTCACCCTGCTCCTATAATACTGCCTTTGTTTCCCTGTAATCTTGCATCTGTGTTTAAGCACAGTAAATACTGAGAATGGCCTGGCCTATGGGTTCTATAGATATGGAAAGAATGTGCAAATGCCCAGGTTACTGGAAAAGCCTGTAAAGATTCCCTGAATTGTGATGCATGTTTGGATTCCCTTAAAGGATCTGCTGAACTTGGCTCATGGCTTTTTTGCCTCTGTCTGGCTATGGATAAGCACTTGAGCCCTGGGCATGCCTAGTTATTTTTAATAAAA